>OY720450.1:9846548-9936548 GCA_963082715.1 Harpalus rubripes
ATTCAAAAGAAAGCGAAGTTGTCACTGAAACAAGTATATATTCGTTTTGCAAAAGAAGTTGCCAGAATTCATAATTAAAATAATGGTTAAGAAATTTATTCTTGTTAGACGCCTATTATTAATATTAATTTCAACTTGGGAATTTTTTCCGGGACAATATATCATTATGTCCACTTGAGAGCAAATTAATAATGAAACATATTTAACATTCAAATTAAAGCAAATACCCTTTAGAAGCTGTATCATCAGAGCGTACATAAAAATACATTATTTTCGTCACTTCATTCTTCTCCTAATTTTTGTATGTTCCTCTTTGGCTTCATTCGTAACAAATTCCCTACAAGCATCGTAAACTGTAAACTGGGGGTGAACACGCGAACTTGAAGTGGCACTGCAACAGTGGCAGCGCTACGGTTTCAAATTTAGAAGGAACTAGCAATAGTAGCGAAGAAAATTTTAGGGGCATATATTTTTCGTACCTCCGTCCATTTTGACTAGTATTACAGATCTCAAAATCGTCCAGATATGCGTTGTTGCTGACCTAGGCCGGCAAAAGGAGTTGACATTACTGTTCTGGTGATATGTCAATTTAAGATTATTTTCAACACAAGAATTAGCAAAATGTTTACAAATTTTAGGGCTAAATCTTTGATTCTTGTAACTTAAATAACTAAATTTTGTCATAAAAATAATAATATGCTGTCATTACTGACATCTCCTATAGATTAATTATAAGTTCCAACTTTAGGACTGGTTTATTTTTTAACTACACCTAACTTCACGTGATACAATTGAGTTTCCGCTATCTGTCACTAAAAATATACGAAAGTATATATAACTAATGTTTGTATGTTATATTTTCAATAGATATAAAATAATTACGCATTTTAAGCTCAAATGTAAATAATTATAATTAAACTTGCAATGTAAAACCGACAAAAATATATTTTCATTTTTTAGGTTATGTAACATAGAATAAAGTGTAGAGAAATATACGAAGAATTTATGGAGAAGTCGGTACAAAAAATCTTGTGTATCACACGCCCAGAAACTGTTTTGCGAGATCTCTCTTTCAGCTCGGCCTGTCAAAATAAACTCGGTCTCGCAAATGTTCAGTTTCTGGCCTAGTGATATAAATAACTATTTTGTAGGTCATTGTCATCAGGGAGGATTGTCCAATTTCGGAACAAAGTCTACGTTGTTTTCGTTATACCAGTCTCTAGATATTCTGGCGTAATGGCATGAAGCTAGATCAGGCCAAAACATTATATCATCATTGGCGTGATGTGTATTTAAAAATTGAAGCAATTTAGAGAGGCATCTTTGAATATAAAGTTGTGCAGTTAAGGCTACTCCGCGAACACGACCAATGTACGGCTGCGAGATATATCCGGCTTCAGAAATGGCAAACCATACTAAAATGTATCCTCAAATTTAGGTTTACCTTTGAACTTGACATTTTCTGGTGTGTTTTCCATGTCATTAGTATAAAAAGCATCGTTTCCTTTCATCTCTGAATGGGACAGAGTAATATATTTCTCGTAATCCATTACAATAAGTTTATTGAGAAAATGAATGCGCCTTAACGCACGACAACCTCTAGGAATTCTTTCTAATTGGGCCACGCTATATTTTGGTACCTTTCTTTTTTTTCGAAACACCACGTCATTTCGAGAAAGTGTTCTAAAAACAGTGGTCTTCAAAACATCGAATCTTCTGGCTTTAGTTCGTTGTGACACTCCAACTTTGTCTTTAACGGCTGCAATTAATCTTTGTTCTCTTATGTGGCTCAAAATTTTTGGTCGACCACTTTTGGGTAAATTAACACAGGGTATACCTTCTTCACAATCTTTTATTGTCTGATAAATTGTTGCCACAGATATATTGTGCTCGCGATGAACTGCAACAATATCACACTTAGGCATTCGCCAAACAGGATTGTAAATTCCATTACGAATATCTAGCTTATATGACATTTTGCTGCATCAATTCGAAAAAACTAAACTGTCAAAATGAAAACAAGTTAATTGTGATTAGTGATACACGACGAGGAGAGAGTACTCTCGCATCTCGTCTCGTCTCGCTGCATTATACGAGACGAGAACGAGAGCGAGATTGCAGTTTAAAATTCGAGCAAGATCGATATAACAACTGCGAGAAGCGAGAAATCTCGCGAGATTCTCGTGAGAGTCTCACAATAAAAAGTATTTGTAATTTTATAGCTTTGATTCATAAATTCAATGAAAAATGCATCGTACAAGGAGTGGAGTCAACATTAATTCGTGCATAGAACTCGTGAATGTGAGAAATTATATTAAGTTACTGTATTTTTCCAGTCAATCCATAGTCGATTTCGATTGGTATCTGTCCCAGAGCGAGGAAATGCAAAAAAGACAAAATCGGTTTTGCATCCAATAGAACTAGTTTTCTCCAATATTTCAGCCCCTAATTCATCCCAGTTAAAACTACGGTTAATAAAAATTTTGCCGTCTCTGAAAAGTAAAGGATGTTATATTAAGCGTCGATGGCAATCAACACGGAGAGAAGCGGAGTGACTGATTGCCAGCGAGTTACTAGTGTACCGGTTTTTTATGATTAAATCTTACTTAAATAGTGGCATATATTTAATGATAAAGTTTAGTTACTTTTAGTTACAATTTTTTTTTATAATATTTAATTCGTTTTATTGATGACAGAATGTATTAGCAGGTGTTCGTATTGAAATAGTTTAGAGATCCCAATTTGGTGATAAATTGGATATTTTAGCGATAAATTAAATTATTTACACATTTTCTGATGACCGTAAATGAATGAACATTATATTAGTATTGAAATAATTTGGTGACCAGAATTTAGTGTTTCGTCTCCTTATACTTACGACTGCAAATACACGGTGCAAACTTGTCTCTTGTAGTAATATTATTACGTAAAGTCGTAGTGCGCAAGCGCTTATTTTTATACCGAGACTCTCGTGCGAGAACGAGACGAGACCCAAAAAACTCTCGTGCGAGATCGAGATTACAGATCCGACAATGAGACGAGATCGATATTTTATATTTCTCGTCTCGTCTCGCCTCGCGTGCATCACTAATTGTGATATTTTGTTTCCAGCGACAATTTGATTAAACTTTATTTGGTATAAATACAAAACATCTAAAAAAATTCTCAAAACTTTAGGGCCATACGTTATTTTGTAAAAAAAAATTAAAAGGTTGAGTTTTCCTTTTTTCTTTAAAAAAAATTGAATGTTTATAATTATTAGAAAAGTTGTTGAAATTGCACTTTGCATGAAATCGTCGGATAATGGATTACCTTATTGCCGATTTCTGAATTTTTAATGACAATTTTTCTGCACTTTAGTGACGATTTCGAATAAAATATATTAATAAACTCATTTTGTGTTAAGCCGTAAATTCTTTAATCTACCCTCTAACGTGCTACAATCATTATCATTATAACAAATACAAATTCACAATATGCAATGACGCAATACTTTTAATATTGGTTTTTAAAATGTAAATTTTAACAAGTTACAAACCAATAAACTAGAGATAGGAGCCATAGCTTATTTTGTTATTTTGGGAATTTGGGAGGGAGCAACCCCATAAACCACACCCTAGCGCCACCACTGCATTGCCCCAACTAAATCTAAAAGAAATTACAACTCCTCCGCAAGACCAAGAATGAATATCTCTCCTTCCCAGAAACAAACGTCCGAAAATTATTTTAATCTACTTTAAATTACTTCGCAAAGTAGATTATGATCCCGTAATTAAAACCCCGTGTTTAAAATTTCGCGTGTCTTTTAAGAGTTTGTGAAATGTAGAATGCGCTCTGGCAGTTTTCAGACGCTTTGAAGGATTAATGCAATGCACCGTGCTGGCCTCTAGGATTGCGACCTGTATTTAACCTGCTCGACAACTTTAAAGTATCGATTTAAAGATTAAACGAGGAGATTTAATACCAGAGTTTCAATTTTAATACTGGTAATATGAATCTTTAACGTTCTCATATTTTACTCGACGCATATTGCTGATTCAACTTTATGTTCAGAATGATTCACTATGTATAACTCAAATTAAAAAAGCTTTTTCTGCTGTCAAAAAAAGTTGATGTTTGTGCACTGATATCAGTATGCGAAATATGTTATTATTTAATTAATTACGTAACCATACCAACGTCTATTTCACATTATTTTGTGCACTGTTCGCATTATTTCGAACACTGGACGCATTATTTCGTGCACTGTGCACATTATTTCGCACACTATCTCGTGCATTGTGATAATATTTTAATATTAATAAATGTATATAATTTAATAATTTTTACCTCGCGCTACCCTTGGTAAAGAAGGTATAGGGATCGTGTTAAATATAGCATATCGAGATTTTGGTAAATGATCACGTTTTAATACGATACCTTACCTCTTCCAACAAAACAAGTTACTCACGGAGCTTGTAGTTTAAACAAATAACTTTTAATTGATAATAAAAAACATTTCTATGTTACCAGATTATAATCGCATTTTCGCACTAAATCCTTAAACTAAAATTTTCAAACTCTCGTATTTTAATTTTAAAACCATAATGAAATATTTCTGCTATAACAACATTTCATTTAATCACCTACGATAAAAACTTTAATTCTACGCTTACCTGGAAATCAAAATTGTACTCGAATTTAATAGAATTTATCGTTGTTTATTAAAGTTTAAATTAGCTAACAAATAATAATCCCTGGAAATACTACTTTTGCAACTTTATATATTTGTTTATATGAAAATAGTTAATGTTGTTTCCAAAACTCAAAATATGATTTTAAGTATTCTTATACGTATTTAGTGAAAATATGGAATTAATGAGAGAGTATTTCCGAATCATTATATATATATATATATATATATATATATATATATATATATATATATATATATATATATATATATATATATACGTGTTGAGACTTCGTCACTGTTTAAATTTTAGTTATAACTTTTGTAGGATTTCAGTGAAAGGGCATGAAAATAGAGATCGTTCTTGATTATTTCATCAAGCTTTCGGATTTATTTAATCCTTCTTCAGGATGCTGTAAAATTATACAATCAATGTACCAAATAGTGGTTAACATTTTAGTATGCAAACTTACAATAATGTGAAGTTGAGTTATAATATAGCTTCATTGAAAAATATAAAAATATATCGGTGTTTTATTACAATTTTGGATTGCTGGAAACACAAGTTTACAGTCACTATGGAGTCTATTTTTACAATAAATTTATAGAACGATCTCTATTTTCATGCCCTTTCACTGAAATCCTACAAAAGTTATAACTATATATATATATATATATATATATATATATATATATATATATATATATATATATATATATATATATATATATATATATATAATCTTACAGCATTTAAATGCCACTGCACTATATACGAAAGCTATCCTATAGAATTATTGAAAATATTAAAAAATCAGGTAAACAAAATTTGCTCCATCATTTCAATGTTCAAAAATTAAGTTAAGTATGTGTGGATCCTCCACTCTAACTCAAATACTATCATTCAGAAAATTTTGTAACTTTGTATTTCGAACTTTTTCTATAATGGAAAAAGCCCATTAGATTTTGGTGAAAATAACCGGAAATGGCACTTTACTAGAAGCTCAAAATAGTTTTTCTTCAAAAAATACATTTAAATGTTATTTTTTCGAGATTAATGTAATTATAAAAATTAAAGATTATTAAATTTTCTATAGATTTGCATTAAGTAATACTTTTTCTATATATTTTATGGATAAATTTATAAAATTATCAATTTTAGAAAAAAATCTAATATGTCGTTCTCATTAATATAAAAAGTCTTAATACCAAATTTGAAAAGTTTTAGATTATATCAATATATTTTTCACGAAAATATGTTCAGAACTTCAAATAAAACATCACTTCCGGTTTATCAATTTTAGCAAAAATGTAATATCATATAAAAGTCTTAAATACCAAATTAGACAAGTTTTGGAATATATCATAATATATTTTTTACGAAAATCTGTTCAGAGTTTCAAATAAAGTATCATTTCCGGTTTATCAAATTTAGTCAAAATCTAATATGTTGTTCCCTTTCATATAAAAGTCTTAAATACTAAATTTAAAGTTTTTGAATACATCATAATATATTTTTCACGAGAATCTGTTCAGAGCTTCAAGTAAAGTATCACTTTCGGTTTATTAATTTTAGCCAAAATCTAATATGTTATTCTCCTTGATATGAAAGTTTTAAATACTAAAATTAAAAAAATTTGGATTATATTTTAATTTAATTAATTAATTAAAATGCACGTATGTTAGAATTCTAAATATTTTTTAAAAGCAACGTAATTTATGACATTTTTAACATAAATTACGTTGCTTTTAAAAATGTATATTGTGTTTCATATTTTGTCTTTGTCTACGTCAAACATGTTTTTTGAGTTGTTGCTAATTTGTGTATCTCTGACCCTCTTATAAATGGGATATTATATCCTGTAAGGAGGTCAATAATAAATAAATAAATAAATATATAATTTTCATTAAAAACTGTTATGGGCTTCATGTAAAGTATCACTTCCGGTTGTACAATTTTACGCAAAATCTAATCAACTATTTATATGAATGTAGAAAGCTTAAATACGGAAAAAAGAAATTTTCGGAAGTTTGTTGTAAGTTATCGTGGACGAAAAAATCGTCACACATACACACACATCATCGTAAAAAGTGTTGTAGGGACCCTAATTCGTGCTTATTTACTGAAAACTCACCATCGAATTTTTGGACTGATAACATTACCTCCTTTACCTTCGGTATGACGGGTAGTAAAAAGTTCGGTTGTCAGCTTTTAAGAAAAGTGAAAGGAAAAAATGATGACGTTTATTATTGTTGAAGGAAACTATTGTGAACTTACTTAAAATAAAACTCTTGAAAAATATGGACATGTGTCTTATTCTTAATCATTCTAGCATGATCCTTGTAATAATGGGTGTTCCTATTATAGTTAGAAACATATTTGAATTGCATGATGGTTATATTACAAAAGTTACTATACCCTGTATTGTAATACAATATATCTCCATTTCACTTGGTCCTTAACGAGAACGAACTATCAAACCCAGTGGTATGCAAAAAGGATTGTTAAAACTTTATATTAAAACACTCTCCATTGAAATGCGAATCCTAAACTCGCTCTGCATGTGAAGTAACCAACTTTGAAATGTATGTGTAATGTATAAAACATTTTCAAATCGTATCGGAGGTTTTACAACTTGAAAAGCTTTCTACATCGGACTTAAAATGTGTAGGTTAGCTTGAGTGTTCGCTCCGAAGAATTGTTGAAGCATATATAAGCGAAATACATTTTATTGTGCACTGCCTCACCTACTCTGGGTGTGGGTGTAACTTTGCCAGAGCAAATATGAGTAAGGAATGCAAATGCGGACGCACATCAACTTACGGATTTCGAATATTAAAGCGACTGTAAATGCCGAACGATTGAGGAGAACTTGTACGATTAAAGGGGGATTTTAATGCAAAATTGTACTTTTTAATAAGATTGTTTTGGAAACGTTCAAGAGAATTTGAAATTTCGTGCATTCCACAAAATGCGTAGGATTTTTCAAATATTTGCCGGGTATTCAACAAGTCTTTATTTTCCTTATTTTGTACATGATTTTGAAAGGAATGTTTGGATTCTGAATTATTATTAAGTAGGTTTTACACTGCACAATTTATCGAACAAAAAGAAAAGGAATACGAAAGAATTATAATTTTTTGACTTAATCTGAGTTTTCGGATCCGAAAAAATCGTCACACACACCCACACACACACACACACACACACACACACACACACGCACGCACGCACGCACGCACACACACACACACACACACACACATACCTACATATATACATGCAAACAGACATCAT
The DNA here is from genome assembly GCA_963082715.1 of Harpalus rubripes. NCBI lineage: Eukaryota > Metazoa > Arthropoda > Insecta > Coleoptera > Carabidae > Harpalus > Harpalus rubripes. The sequence goes on from OY720450.1 coordinate 9,854,519, forward strand.
TGTAAAAATAGTAAAATCTTTTTCCAGGGACTATAAAGGTGCATTCTCAAATAAAAATTAGGTTTATGGTTTTTGTTTAGGTTTAAGTAAGTCATTCATAAATGTAAGTTTAAATTACCTGAAAATTAGATTTGATATGTACAGACATCTAGGTAAATGCTTCCAAACAGATTAAAATATCGGTGGAGCAGTACTGAACAAGACACCTGTGCGCCGTGAAACTGACATTCGCTTGGCATTATTGGTTATATTTCAGCAATTTAATTATGATAAACTCCACGTTCTTCTCGCATTTGTTTAAAAACCCGAATCCTCCAAGTGGATACTAAATAAAGATGGATGTATACATCTATATCATTTCAGACTCGTTCTCGTTGGCGAAGTTTGTGACGTCAAACTAAATCATAAACCTAAAGTTTGGACCTTGCAATGTTTAGCTTTATGATTTGGATTTAAGGTACATTCACAGATGAAAATTAGGTTTAGATTTATGGTTTATACTTTAGATTTAATGACTTTTGCCGCTTATTATGTTATGACTCCATTCACATTTCAGAATTTAGGGAATTCTGGGATTTAAAATTTAATCATGGGGTCTCGTGGCCGCGTGCCTGAGTGTCTGGTCGCGAATCTGGGGAACCGGGTTCGATCCCGACCGACGCCAAATATTTCGAATTTTAAATGGCACAAAATTGACCCCTGTGGTGCACTCTCCACGCCAGCAATGAGTGCCCGTGAGGTGACGCCTGGTAAACGCGCGCACGGTACAAATATGTCATCATCATTACCGATATCTGCGAACAAAGCAGATTGGCACACCCAGCAATGGGTAATATGCCGTGATGATATATTTATTTATTTATTTTATTTAAAACTTAATATACATTTTATTACCAAAAAAGATAGTTACTTGGATTAGATTAGACTATATTTTAAGAAATAAACTGTCAAAATTAGAGTAAAATTCGCTAATCCAAAAATAAGGATTAGCTTAATGTTTTTTGTGAGTCGGGCGGTTAATGGCGGGAGGTATTGTGTTGGCCACATCAGATTTTTAAACAGAATTTTGACTTATACTATTATTCACGAAAGATGACTATTCTAGGTCATTTGTTCGAAGAAAGAATACACTGTATTTTATAGCAGTAGCTTAGCAACATTTTGTATTAGAAAGAGAAAGATTATTTGACCTATGTCTATTTAATTTATGTGGTGTGACAGATATACGTAAATATTGGCATTACTTTCTAACACACTAGAAATAATAATGACATATGTCGTAGAATTACAGATACCTAATTATCTACTACACTGCCCTCTGTGCTAATATTTACCCAGTGGCGTTGACGTTTACATCAAATTATTATTCCTTGGTTTATAAGTTAAGTCTATGACTATGTTTACACGTATAGCAAAAAAGTACTTTGACTTGACTTTGACTTTCAAAAGGCGACTTTTGCCGTTGTGTAAACACTCTCGCCTATTACTTTTCTTCCTAAAGTCAAGTCCAAAATAAAATAGACTTGACTCATATAAGTGACTTTTAAAAAGTCGTGTGAACCAACGAACGAACATACTTTACTTTATTAACAGTGACATCTAGTTTTCATCCACAAATTCATAGATATTTAATTATACAATTTTGTGTTTTATATCTGAATTTAAAATATTCTCGAATTTTAAAATATTTTATGCGATTATTTTTTAATCTATTTCGCATCCAATATTGTTGCTGCATAGTTATATTATTTAAAAATATCGCACTTAAATTTAGTAACTGTAGTTTACTATCCATTTTTTCTATAAATAAATTATTCTTTTTATGATTATATGATAATAGTTAAATAGGTAACTTAAATCACACGTATTATAACCAAACTTTACTTTGCTGTCAAAGTCAAAGTTGAGTGAAGGACAAGTAACAAACGTAAAGTGAAGTATATTTGACCTTATGTGTAAACGCGCCATTAAATTGACTTTTCATAAGTCGTCTTTTGAAAGTCAAGTCAAAGTAAATTTTTCTCATACGTGTAAACGTAGTCTATGTTTTTGTATTTCGCAAAAATATAAGTGAAGAACATACATCTTCCAGAAAGGCATTATTTAGAAAGAAACATAATTTTTGAATTACTCTTATTTTTTCAGTTAAAACGTGTCCATAAATATTTCATGTTGCACGCCTATTCATACGAAATGCAATGAAGTTATCTGCAAGTAATATTACACCAGACGGCTCACAAATGACCTTGAATAGTCATCTTTCGTGAATAATAGTTTACAGAGATATCTAAGTTGAAATATTGTTACTAAAACCATAATTTGGAAAAGTTTATAAATGTTTTTTGCTTGTTATTGTGCTGCACTCGCCTTGTATATTTACTTAAATGGTAAAATTTTGGAAATTTGTAGAATTGAATGGCTATGGTTCATATTATAACCCAGGAATGGGTACAGTTTTATATGTAAATATTTATTTTCCACTGGGCATCTTCAACGCTTGTCCGGTACACATATGACCCATTAGGACTTAAAGTGTTAATTCATAAGAATGGATAAATTGTTTTTATTAAAAACGCAAACAATTATTTCTTTAAAAAATAAATGAAACAAAGCATCGAAGTCAACGAACTCTGTAAAAAGCTCCAAATAAAAATAATCAACTTCCCAACATTTTCTCCTGCACTATTTATTTCCTGTTAATCTATCGTTGACTTCTGGACAGTGGCGCTACACATTGAGACAAATGTGTGCGGTGGCGCCTGTAAACACCGGCATAAATTGATTCCCTCGCCATCAGCATTGCACTCGGGTCACGATGCCGCCCCGCGCCGCGACGCACTCGGATTTATAGCCGGAGATTCTACACAACCAACCGCGAAAAATAAGATGATGTGAAATATTGCTGCCGTGGATATTTGTATTGTTTGCAACCTGCAAATGGACTCGAATGTCACCGGATGGGGACAGGTTTCATCGGAAATCTGAGAGTGAAAAATGGGAAATTGTTATAAAGTGGGTTTTGTTAAGATTTTTGAAAACTACTGAAATTGGTGATTGCTCTTAAACTCCATTACATAGGTGTTTATAATGAAAAAACATCTTGTTTCAAATATTATTTCTCCCATTAAATAGGGTACTTACGTGGTACTGAAAACCTGATATCTATCACTAAATACCTAAAGTAAAGTTGAAAATGTATGTAAAAATATAAATTTTATTTTAAGGAAATTATGTTTTTTAATAAATTAAGAAAGAAGATTTTCTTTGACGTCATTGTTTTGAAATTGAGAAAGGGATGCATATTTAAGAATGTAACCTGTAGATGGCGAGCGAGTGCGAGTTTTAATTTGATTTTGACATTAGTTCATTTTTCTATAACTGTCTCTCTTCTTTACTATTTACATTTTGCTTGGTTTCTGTTACTTTTATTACGTACATCGATTTTTTAAGCAGGATTTTGAAGGATTTTAACTTAGCTTACACTCCTATGAAGATTGGAATGACAAACGAAAATATTAACCTCCAAATTATTATTCAAACGTCAAACAGACGATCTGTCATGTTTAAATTACCAGCACATGCCGTTGCTATTGGACGTACTGATGTTATTCCTTTACGGCCATTCATTGGTTAGGCGTAATTCTACATGCCGGTAATTTAAATATTAAAATTTCATTAATTATTTTTCTGACCAATTAAAAAAAAATATGGATAGCAAGTCTCTTCAAAAATATTAAATAAAAAATCTGATGTGGCCAGCACATTACCTTCCGTCAGTTGTATGTGTTTTGTATAAATGTCATACAGAAAGTTCCATGCAAAAGATTCTATTTCTTGTACATTACCTTAAGTCAGTTGTATATATTTTATACAAATTCCATACAGAACAAAAGATCATATATTTCCAGTAGTAAAATTATAACTCAAACATACTGTCAACTGCACTTGACATTGACACCTTTCAATCAGAATTTTCTTAATATAGCAGCTGTTTCCAGAATTATAACATAGCTGACTAATATATATTATATTTCATTTCTTTATAAATTTTTAACTCTATATCCATTTAATATGAAGTATAAAATGCATTCAAATCATATAGAGAATAAAATATTCTTTAATATTTATAATAACATTAAATGTGAAAAAATGATATTTAACATCGTTTTTTCAAGAAAAATTGTTAAAATCTTCAAATAAGGGTACTTCCGGTTGACCAATGATAACCAAAATCTAATCAGCTCTTAACATGGATGTAAGGAAGAGGAATACGAAAGAATTATAATTTTTGGAACTGTAGTAGGTATTAGAGTTATCGCATTAGAAAATTTTGTCACACACACACACGCACGCACGCACGCACGCACGCACGCACGCACGCACGCACGCACGCACGCACGCACGCACGCACGCACGCACGCACGCACGCACGCACGCACGCACGCACGCACGCACGCACACACACACACACACACACGCACACACGCACACACGCACACGCACACACGCACACACGCACACACGCACACACGCACACACGCACACACTCACACACGCACACACACGCACACACACACACACGCACACACACACACACACACACGCACGCACGCACGCACGCACGCACGCACGCACGCACGCACGCACGCACGCACGCACGCACACACGCACGCACGCACGCACGCACGCACGCCCGCACGCACGCACGCACGCACGCACGCACACACGCACACACGCACACACGCACACACGCACACACGCACACACGCACACACGCACACACGCACACACACACACACACACACACGCACACACACACACACACACGCACACACGCACACACGCACACACACACACACACACATACAGACATCATCGTAAAAATAGTAAAATCGTATTCTAGGGACCCTAAAACGTGCTTATTCATCAACAACTCACCACCGAATTTTTTGACCAAAGACAATACCTTCCTTACCTAAAGGTGACGGAAAGTAAAAAATGGCACGCAAGTAGCCCATTTTATGAGATGATTTGTAATAAGGTATATTGAAAAGATTGCGGCCTAACACACAGACGACAGCACTGGAAGCGCAATTATTTTTTGTAAGGTTATGTGGACGGTCAGTGTTTCTGCAAAGTTTTACGTTTAATCGGCTAATTTGTTATTTAATTGTAATTTTATGAATTAACGCGTGCATAGACTTTTTCGGAGATGGTGAACCAAGAATATTAATATACTCGTATACACTGGATTGCTAACTTGTATGTTGTGAGGCAAGCAACTGGAAGGTAGCCATTTGCAGAAAAGGCAAAATACGCGCCAAATTTAAAATTACATTTAGAAACAAATTATATATAGAATTTATAATTATTGCGTATATTTTTAAAATTATAGTTAATATTTTAATAATATAATATACATTTATTACATATATAGTAAATACAGAAGAAAATAAGACTATAAATTTAAAAATAATATTTGCTTATTAAAAAGATGCCTTTTGCAAATGTGATGGAAAATTTGGAAATACAGAAGGTGCTAAGTCTTTTAATCTTCTTACATATGTTCCAGGTCTTTCCAAATAATCAGTTTCAAGAAAATAATCTCTGCAAATTTTTGATGCTTTTGTAGGTGTGAAATCTTTTCTTTTTATAGCATCTATCTACAATCGTCATATACCGCTATTATTTAAAGGAAATCTGTAAACTATTTAAAACTCTGTTCAGACCTTCAAATAAAGTAGCACTTCCGGTTTATCAATTGTACCTAAAATCGAATATGTTGCTCCCCTTCATATAAAAGTCTTAAATACTAAATTTGACAACTTTTGGAATATATCTTATTATATTTTTCACGAAAATCTGTTCAGAGCTTAAAGTGTCACTTCCGGTTTATCAATTTTAGAAAAAATCTAAAATGTCGTTCTTATTAATATAAGAATCTTAGATACCAAATTTGACAAGTTTTGGAGTGTATCAATATATTTTTTACGAAAATCTGTTCAGAGCTACAAGTAAAATATCACTTCTGGTTTATTAATTTTAGCCAAAATCTAATATGTTGTTCCTCTTGATATAAAAGTCTTAAAAACTAAAATCGAAATGTTTTGGATTATATTTTAATATAGTTTTTCATTAAAACCTGTTATGGGCTTCAAGTAAATAGTCACTTCCGGTTATCCAATTTTACCCAAAATCTAATCAACTCTTTATATGAATGCAAAAAGCTTAAATACGGAAAATAGAAATATTTGGAAGTTTTTTTATTAGTTATCTAGGACGAAAAAATCGTCATACACACACACACATTTTTGGATCGATAACATTACCTCCCTTACCTACGGTGTGACGGGAGGTAAAAAAAAAACCGATCGTGCAAAGAATTAGTTAAGTTTTGTAATCTACATAAATCTACTCAGTATTGAAGCTTTAAATAAAATAAATAAATATAAATAGATCATCACGGCATATTACCCATTGCTGGGTGTGCCAAGATTTCGGTAATGATGATGACATATTTGTACCGTGCGGGCGTCTATCAGGCGTCACCTCACGGGCACTCATTGCTGGCGTGGAGAGTGCACCACAGGGGTCAATTTTGTGCCATTTAAAATTGGAAATATTTGGCGTCGGTCGGGATCGAACCCGGTTCCCCAGACTCGCGACCTGACACTCAGGCACGCGGCCACGAGACCCCATTGAAGCTTTCATCTATCTAATTTGATAGTATTTTTGTCCATTTATAACTCGCTACTCGTTCGTTGGCGAAGTTGCTTTTCTTGGCTTGGTCATTCTTTGTCACATTTTTCACAGGGTAACAGGCCGTCGGTGTCGCCGTGCTCGTATCACAGATTACACATCACCCGATGCAGTTCGGACCAGCAGTGGCCAGAGAATTTATCTTGTGAACGCGACACCAGTGTGACCAGCAAGAGATACCAGGATAGCTTGCTCTTGCTGTCCTGCTTCACACTTCGATACATGCCGATATTGCAAGATAAAAAGGATAATAGTTCACTGTATTCTAGTCTAGTTTCAAAGAATAGCTAAGTAACAGTGTTCAAATTATTTTCTTTCAACTAAGATATTTTAACATTTATCGCCTTTTTACTTCCTTGTACGAAGTAAAGGAAGTATTGTAATCGCGAAAAATTTCGGTTTTGAGATTTCAACGGAAATATCCATTTTGACCATCCCTGAATCCATTTTGACTAATTTCGTCGTGACGTCTGTACGTACGTACGTACGAACGTACGTGCGTATGTATCTCGCATAACTCAAAAACGGTAAGCCGTAGAAAGTTGAAATTTTGTATTTAGGACTGCTATAACATCTAGTTGTGCACCTCCCTTTTTGGTCATTACATAATTTCTAGAAATGGTACTTTATTTGAAGCCTATAATAGATTTTAATGAAAAACTATCTTAAAATATAATCTAACACTTTACAAATTTGGTATATAATACTTTTATGTCAATTGGAATAACATAGTGGATTTTGGTTAAAACAGGCTAACCGGAAGACATATTACCTGAAGTTGTTAACAGTTTTTCTTCAATAAAATGGTTTCATTTTGATTTTAGAAATAATTGCTTCAAATAAAATTTTTAGAGAATTAAATTAAAATATATAATTTTTGGTTTTTGTAATGAAGCTTGCTATGGATTAGGACAAAAAATAACAAAAAAATAAAAGATGCTAATGTCAAATTACGTCAAATACGTGGAATTTTATACTTGGGTCTATACTTCATATTGGTCTTGTGTACAAGGAAGTCGTGTGGTGTCCACATCAGATTTTTTGATGTGGGGTATCATAAATTCAAAATGAAAAATCTGATGTGGCCAGCACATAACCTCTCGCCAGATATTTTACCTGGTTCTACGCATAAAACGAAAAATATTTTTAAATACAAATACATATATTCATGTCTCACTACAAAATAATTCTCACGTATATTTACAAAATCTATGGGATATTTTAATATAAATTATGTACAATACATACATTTTCTTTATATTCAATATCCTGAAATTTTCTTTTTCTACTTTCCTTTTCTTTTTCTTTATATTCGTCATTTTTTCGCAAATTCCTTTTATAATCTTTTTTACGTATATTATTTTGCGTTGTTGACTTTTTTTATTTTCATAATCTTCATAATAATGTATAAATATTTTTGACAGTGGCATACAAATATTTTTGACAGTGACATTTATATGTCATTTACAAACATTTGAATTTCTTGTCTTGTAGTAGTTTAATCTGAGATTTTTTACATCAAATTATTTTATATGCATTTCTTTATCTCTAAATCTATAGAAGATATAATAATGAATTTATATTTATCGAATAAAGAACTTAACGTTCTTTAATATAAGTATTTACATAAATGTTTTATATATAATATTTAGATGATTTTTTTCTTGTAACTACTACTTATAATTTTATTAAATGATTTATGATTCATACATATTTCCTATCATTGTCCACGAAAGTTATTTTAAACATATTTCAATATTTTTATAATTGTTGAAATAAATCAATTTATATGACTCTATTTATTAGCGAACTACACTGTTTGGGAACACAATAAGCTTACCATCTATATATCATACAATAGGTCTATTCGTTCGATTACTTTGCGTCTACGGTTTACTGCCGCCTCTATACAAAGTATAAATGGGCGCGGCAGTAAACCGTAGACCACGGTGTAGTATTTATAGGTGAGTGCACGACGTATGCCAATGCATTACGAAGAATGGCTAACTAACTGGGCTAGTTCATACAATGTGCCGCTAGATGTCAGGTTTTGTTGCGACCCGGTTTTTACACAAAATATTTAAAATATTAAATTATTCATATATAACGCATAATATTCTATATTTTCAATCATTACCTTTTATCTTTTGTCAGTTCTATGTATTTATTTTGTACAAATTCCATACAAAAATGTTTCTATACTTCCAGTAAAATGCACTTGACATTGACACCTTTCAATCAGAAATTTATTTTAGTACCTGTTTCTGTGATTATAGTGTAGCTGGCTGCCGCTAAATTGCACATTTTGGCACCTTAAAAAGACTAAATTTCTCTTTATTTGATCCATACCCTGTTATGCATCTTGTAGTAAAACATTTTTTGTCAAATAGTAGCGGGTCGCGTTAGCGCCATTTTGTTTCCCAGTTACTTAGCCATGTCAACGCATCTCGTGCTCTCACCTATAGATACTACACCGTGCCGTAGACGCAAGGTAACGTAACGAACAAATTATTTTTTAAAATATTACAACTTAACGAATGACAATTAAGACTTTGTAGAACTACAGATCGCTCCCAACTGAGATGAAGTTTCATAAAACATAAAAATAAAATTCTGGTGTGATCAACACAATACCTCCCGCAATTTACAATCCGAGACACAAAAAAGATTAAGTTAATCCTTATTTTTGGACTAGCAAATTTTACACTAATTTTGACAGTTTATTTCTTAAAATATAGTCTAATCTAATCCAAGTAACTACCTTTTTTTAAACCCCTCAACATGATTAATTCCCAATTACAGAATGGGTTCACATTCGCACACATCCATGCCTTAGTGGGATTCGAACCAAAAGCCCCGAGGGTGTACTCATGACTTGAGGCGTTGCTCTAACTATTGACCCACCGGAGCTGTAATAAAATGAATATTACATTTTAAATACCGGAATAGAATAGAAATCACTAATCCAAAAATGAGGATTAGCTTAAACATTTTTGTGAATCGTTAATTTTTTTAATCTGAATACATACCTACATATTTACTTATGCTGGAAACTGTATTGAATTCCTTTTCTATTGCTCTACTTACTTTTTTTCTTTTTAAAACGTTACAAATATTATTTTGAAATGATTAGTTCTTTGATAGTGACATTTATCTGTCAGTTACATACATTTGAATAACTGCGTTTTGTTTGTTTATAGCGTAGATCTGCGAATTAAATTATAGATAATTTTATAAATTTATCCATAAAATATATAGAAAAAGTATTAATGCAAATCTATAGAAAATTTAATAATCTTTAAGTTTTATAATAACATTAATCTCAAAAAAATAACATTTAAGGGTATTTTCAAAAAAAAAATATTTTGAGCTTCTAGTAAAGTGCCATTTCCGGTTATGCGATTTTCACCAAAATCTAATAGGCTCTTTCCATTACAGAAAAAGTTCAAAATACAAGGTTTCAAAATTTTCTAAATTATAGTATGAGTTAGAGTGGAGGATCCACACATACATACACACAGACATCATCGTGACAATGTTAAAATTGGATTCTTAAACGTGGTTATTTACCAAAATCTCGATATGCGATTTTTAGCGCGATCCCTATACCTCCCTTACCAAGGGTAGCGGAAGGTAAAAAATATTTGTGGAGAACCTCATTAATAAAAACCATTTACAATAATTTCACTTTGATAGGTCTCTTTGATATAAGATAAGATTTCATTTTTAAAACACTGACTAGACATCTTTCAATAAAACCATTCATGCATATCAATAGGTAAAATTCAATACTCGAGAACTACTCGTATAATGCAATCAAATACCTCTTTGTTCCATCATTTGTTCGTAACAAATGATGCACGTCTCCAGCAATCCAATAACCAGAAACAAATACAAACAAAATCGTCTTGATTTATTCTGCAATCGCCGTACATACGCTTCATAATGCTCCAACCGAAGTAAGTCCATATTGCTCTATTTTTTCCTTCTCAGTTTTATTTCTCGTTTTTATAACAGAAGTATTTGTGAAGATGCCCGTTTGTGAAAGGGTATTTTATATAGTTTTGTTGCAGTAGGTTTTTATCTTTATCGATTTCACGGCACGGAGTTTTTGATTTCGGGAGATTGCAGCGGATGGCGAGTGTGTAATGATTTGGAGTTTATTTTACGTGAGTAAACGCGTTTTATGGATTATTACTGTTTTTATATTTTCCAGATATGGAAGCTGGCGGATAATTTTATCGGAATCGATAATCTTCATAGCCTGGTAGTAAATTTTTGTCTGACATTAAATTGCTGTCACAGGCCAAAATTAAAAATTACGATCAGAAGCCATATGGAACCGTTGAGCGGATACGATAATGGATTACTAAATTCAGGAATGCTTTTGTTAGCCCGAATATACGTATAAATATTTTATAATAAATACTAAAGACAATCGGTTCATACGTTTTAAAATTTTATTTATTTATTTAAATTCTTTATTTGTTTGTTTGTTATAGATATATAACCCCAAAATCTAAAAATGGTCATGTTGTTATTTGTCTTCTCTTTCAAAAACATTAAAAAACCATTTATTTCTTCATCACTCCAAATATTTCGTTTTTCAACAATTTTACTAAGTTTTATGTCGCGACTTTTATAAAATGAGATAAAATGCAAACAACCAACAAATGATATGAATTTAGTAACACTGCAACATACTGCAGATGTACGCATGCGTAGTTACATTATTTTTTGAAGCTTCACTGTTTATTTCGATAGAAGTCAAGCCGCTTTGTAAGTCCAATCCTGTTATTTTATAGACTTGACTTAACATTTTCAAGCGGATTCAAATATTAATCCCGATAGTTTATTTCGAAGATTGAAAAAGGATTTACTAAATTCAAGCGGCTTCAAACGTCGAGATAAACGTAGTCTACGTTACATGTCATCTAATACTCATTCTGTTCAATCCACAGTTTTCCCATTAAGTCGAGGAGTGCCTCAGGGGTCTATTTTAGGCCGTTTACTTTATTTATTATATGTTGCGGATTTACCTAACACCTTAAAATTTTGTACTGCACATTCATATACAGATGATACGCAAATTATAGCAACAATAAATAAAAATGAAACTAAGAACACCATGGCGCAATGGCGCTTGTCAATGTGGACCTAGAAAATTTTTCTAGCTGGGTTAAAATAATGGCCTCTTAATTAATGCTTGTAAATCATCATTACTTGTGTATTTAAACTTAAAATATTATACCAATGCCGTTATTTCTTATCCTCTGAAGTAAAACTTTGACTTGTCCATTCATTAATTTTTCCACTGTTAGAATACTGTGCTTCTGTCTACATACCAAACTTAACTAAAGGTGATAAACACAAATTTGATCTTTTTCAAAACAGCTGCTTGAGATATGTGTATATTGTGCGAAAGTATGATCACATCTCCCAATATCGCTCTGCAGCTGGTAGGAATTTTATTAATAATCGATTAAAAATGCTTTTAGTTTGTCTTACACACAAAATAAAAATTACAGAGTGTCCTAAATATCTGTACGATAAACTAGTTTTTTAAAAATTATTTCTATAATTTACGTGGCAAGGACTTGTACACAGTACCATCTTTCAATAAAACTAAATTTAAAAGCTCTTTTTCCTACTTATCTCCAACACTGTACAATAATATTCCAAATGGAAATCTATTTAAAAACCATGCACAAGACTTTTACAAATAACCTGTAATTAATTTTGTCTTTTATATACTATTTCAGTTCTTATATGCATCTATTTATTGGTCTATATATTTGATATTTTTGTTAGACCACATTTGTTTTTCTTTGTAACATGCTGGTTAGGTGGAAGAACAGTCTTGACTGAACCTCGCCTTTGAGATTTTTCATTCTCAATAAAGTAAATATTATTATTATTATTAATATTATTATTATTATTATTATTATTATTATTATTATTATTATTATTATTACAACACGGTGGTTTTGATGAAAAATTATATAAATGTAACAAAAGACCCGACATACTAATCTAATTCGGCATGGTCCGATTTTTGGCTATTTTGTGGTATAAGGATTTCGCTTGAAGAAGAGATTGATAATGCAATTCAAGACTATTTTGAAAGCATTTAATAGTCCAAAAGAAGATTTGGTGGGATTTTATAAAAAGTAGGAAGAATAGTGAAGTGAATTATTGTAGAAGAGAACTAAAAATTAAAAAATATAAATCATGCGTCTTATTCTCATACGTAATATAACAAGTGATATGATTATCATCGATGATATTCTCGAGTGGAACCGATGTACTGCTTCGGTTTCACGAGCAATATCTTCGATTATTAATCACATCACGAGCTTATATTTAATGAGAGAATATAATGAATTTTTGTGACACATTGTGTGCTTCTAACCTAACTTTAAATATAATGTATTACAACATGGTTCATTTGATAATTGCCTCATTATTTTCATCCATGTTGATATCAACCCAACGATTATCACAAATTTTTATACTCAAAATTAACTGTCAATGTCAAAAAAAGAAAACAAATCCCTTAACAACGAATAAGGTGATAATTTCTTTGTTTTTTTATCATCGCTGTGATAGACATGTAACTAGGGAGATTCTGTATGTTGATTGGCGGAAAATAAGTCATGTGACTCTAGAATTATATTCACAATAATTTTAGCGTTACCCTCGTATTTATCGTAGTCTAAGTAAGAATCCCAGAAATTCGGTAATATGTAAATAAGCGCAATATAGGTCAAGCAAAAATATGCAAAGTATTACAATAATTCAGTGGCATTACATTTGTCTTATTTATTGATATGTAGATACTCTGTAATTATTTCACAAATTATGCAGATCGTTTCATATTCTATTTATAAAACACTTGTAAATTGAAATGTTCGTAAATTTGAATGTGAGTTTATGTTACGGTTTCCAGTTGCAGGGAGTGTAATATAATGCAGTACAACGTTAATCATGAAATATATCTGTTGCTTTCATCCGGTATGAATATTAAGCCAATAATTATACTGCGGTAGGAGAAAACATAAGCCAACATTTTTTCAGCAAACACAATTCCAGTCCAGCCCCATATTATCAACATGATTAATAGAACCACATCAATCTTTCCACCCAGTTCACTTGGAAATAAATGTGTATTACATCGTGCTGAAAACAATATTTGCATGCGCTATATTTTACCCCTAGCTCTGAAAGCCAGCAGATTCTCAAACTGTTTCTCAGATTATCTTTACACGGTGTCTAATTTTTCTTTTAAATCTAGGAAAAGAATAAATTTATTGCTTATATTTATATCTTGTTCCACTTGAAGTATTGCGCAAGATCGGGATTATATTTCCTCGTCGATGATTGGTTAATTCCCGACATGAGTTTACACCGCCAAATTATGCTTATCAAATCTGTAATTTAACAACTAATAAATTAACTTCGTCGTTTAGTAGTTAAGTATATGTGTTCCTACAAGTATTAAATTTTACTAGTAACTGTATTTGACTATCAAGTGTGTTTATAAGAGAAATGAATAATTGAGTCAGTTTAATTGTTGAGATACTAATCGTCGATTACGGGTTAATTACTATATTTTTCCGTGAATGTATTATTTTTTAACTCCCGCTACACTTGGTAAGGCAGGTAGGTATAGGGATCGTGCTAAAATTCGCTTATCGACATTTTGATAAATGACCACGTTTTAAGGTCCCTAGAATCCAATTTTAACATTTTCACGATGATGTCTGTGTGTATGTGTGGGTATGTGCGTGTGTGTGTGTATGTGTGTGTGTGTGTGTGTGTGTGTGCTTGGTATTATTTTTTAGTAGTGGTAGTGATTTCTATAGTTATTTATATTAAAATCGTTTACTAATAGAAATCATCCAATAATAGTTATCATTAATAAATTATTTTCTATACATAATAATGAACGACAATAAACGAACAGTAGAAAACTATTTAATTTACACTTTCTATACTAAAAACAGTAAGAAGCGCCTTTTCTCGTTATTTCTAGGTCGTTATATGCCATTCTCAACAAAAACGCGATTATAATGCAAGCCATATGTATTAAAAGGGGTCAAGTTGAATTTTACCCGGCCGCCCCCTAAAGTGGTTCCAAATAAATAAATAAATATATTGCTGGCAATAATTCCACTTTTAAGAATCAACCTAGTGAACATAAATATGAAAAATAATTTATTTCTCATCCCCTATTCTCCTACTCTTTGTCAGTCAAATTTGTAATCTAGAAATAGATATGGTAGATTTTTTGCAGGAAAAAAGTTAAAAATGAAGTTCTGATTTTTCTAAACAAACCGGTATGAATACATTACACATGTATTATTTTATTGTGCATCAGATATCCGATGCCTACTTGACTACTATTGCCCAGTTATCCATCGCCCAGTCACTCGCGTCCAGTTGATCGTTGGTGACCTTGCCCATGATAGGTTCTGTATTTAGATATATCTATTCTGTAACTTTTCTCTGTAAGACGATAGCTTACAAACTAGTAAAATTACCTATTGTGTAACTGCCTCTATAACAAGTCTCGCTACAGAGTTATTCTTATATGCTGCAGTATATTTGACATTAATTTTGTAGACATTCTAAAAAATATAAAATAGAAACGATTGTTATATAAATAATACGCTATATAAGATGGTAGGTATGTTGGTTTAAAGATACATATTCCATAATATATTTAGGTAGTTGAATAAGAAATAGATTCCATCACGATTTTTTCATTATTATCAATTTCTATAAATACATCAGATTTACACATATGTAATATATAGGTTTATGATTAAATGAAATATGTAATTATTGAATCAATATACATTATGTTTTGATTTTTGCAGGTAATCAATTTTTGTCATTGTCGTAATCAATACTTGTCATTGTTAAAAAAATATCTCCTGTATTTTAATTTTTGTAATCTATTCTTCTCGCTAGTGTAATCTATTAATATTAATTATGCAGTCATAATTTAATGACTGTTTGAATTATTCTATGAAACTGTGAACAGTTCTCTATCATTAATTTGTACTCGTACTCGTACAAGTAGGTAGGATTTTCTTCAAATTATCTTGACTGGCGGAAACTGCCCTTGTCTTTAGCTTTGAATCAATAATTATGAGAATATCTTAAGTATAGCTATTTAAAATTATTCAACTTTATAACGATAAAAGTCACTGTAAATTAATGTTTTACAATGAGTTTGGTCAAAAACATTTCTTAATTAGTAATGTAATTCATTATCTGGTACACTGATCTGAATGGATTTTGGTAAGTCTGGAAAAATCTCTATTTTCATGCTAAAATATTTTTTTAAACATAAATTTCTATATGCATTAGTAGGATGTATAATTACCTTCTATGTTTTTAATTTATTAATAGATATAATAAAAATTGTTAAGTTTTGCTTTTAATTTCCATATTAGTATAATTTTTTTATATAAAATATATATTTGACGTTTAATATATATTTTTGACGTTTCAATATGCTCTGTAAATACTTTACAGTGAAGATTTTGGCGCTGTAAGATTTATAGAAATTTCTATAACTCTGTAGCGCTTACTGTAACTTGGTTACTGAATAGCAATTTGCTTACATCCTGTAACGTTGGTTACTTACAGTCTATAGAGCTTATAGAACATTATATAAACAGGGATGGGTATACGGCAATTTTTTGTTACTGTCTAACACGCGATTTGACTTTTTGAAATGGTCTGGTCTATATCTATTGTAATATACATTGCGAAACTAATAAAGTCTGTTAATAAAAAGCAAAAACTTTCTCAATTTAAGTTATCAGTATTTTTGAAAATAAGACAAAGAAAATACATCATTAAATTCGAAAGACATACATTTATCACAAACGTAAGGTTCATAATATTTTCATGAATACAATAGAACAGTACTTCCAAACATATCTCCAATAAATTTGCTTTAAACTATAAAATATTACTGTACATTTCGCCTTTTCTTAATTTGAGAACCGCTGACATGTTGTGTCTGTAAACATGCAATAACTTTACAACGACTTTATTATTTGAAATAAGACAAAGGCAATTATTCCTGTCACATAAATCGCTAGTGAAATCGTAATTTCACACGTAATATGGACATTCATTCTCGTTTATCTTTCCACGGGTCAGACTATAGAGTTATAACCGCGAAGACGCGTAAATTTTCCTGCGTTCTGATTATTTCCCTTGATCCATGAGATTATATGAGAACATAGTTGCGTTGGAAAAGTGCAGGGCACAGATTTTATTTTTAGTTTTTATCTAGTGTCAGTGTCGAGAATGTCTACAGTGAGTGAAATAGTATTGGTATCAGTGAAATATAGCTATAAGGTAGATAGAATCTAACATTGCGTGGAATCCCTGTTTAATTAATTGCATGGACACTATTCGTTCAGATTAAAAGTCAAATGCAAATATTTAAAACTGCAAAAGATATAAATTCCACTTAACGGGGAATATTTTCTCGTTATCTTCGAAATGAATAAATATGACAGCTTTTAGATGCTAGAATATTTCAAGTTTATTGTATAACTGAAAAATTAAGATCTATTTAACATTAAAATAAGAAAAATAGATTCTACTTTATATAAATTTAGCTTCTTCAATTTATTTGCTCTTCATACTATATCCATACGAGTAACGCAGATTTTATAAATTCCTACTATGGGCGATTCAAATTAACTTTTTCCGCAACTTTTAACACGTGACGTGACGTCACAACGAGTATGTTTTCAAATTGTCGTGCAGCAGAAATTTTTGTGAGGATGATGAAGTATTGAATTCTGAACATAGGCGCCCACAGGGGGGGGGGAAGGGTCGACTGACCCCCCTTTCATTTATGGACTGCATCCATTTTTAAAAATAAAATTATAATTTTATTTTTTCATTTCATTGTATCATTGTATTTTTTAATAATTATTGGTAATATTTTCTTATATTTTAATCAAAAATTTATTACATACTATCTATTATTAAGTACGAAATAGCTGAAGTGTCAGAATGAGTAAATTATGTCATGTACTGTTATTATATTACATTATCTTCAGTGTTGCATTTTCTTTAATATGCCGTAGTTTATTCTAATCATTTTATGATCACGTTCTTCTCAAAACTTTCTCAATTATCGATTTTACTGTTATATAGAAATATAGAAATAGAAAAGTAAATAATGAATAGACATTGCATATTTATTTATATTAAAAGTACCTACGTATGATTAGGGTTGCCGTATTTTGTGAGGAGCGCGTTTTAATTAACATTTAATTATTATACATTTTATTTTGAGCAGTGCAATACAATAATTATATTGTTACTCAGTAATATATTTTAATTTAATGCAACATTGTATTTTCAGATAGCCTGTTTCTGTAGTTATTGCTTATGCTCGCATCTCGCATCTCGCATCATAAAGGGGCAATTCTACGCTTTTAGAGCGTACATACGCATTTTCGTCATAAAATATTGATTTAAATTTTTTAATAATTTGTTAAATATGCTTCATTGTAAAGAACTCTAAATTATCTTACTTTGCATTAAAACACGCTTGACCTTGAAAATTAATAAAAATTCGCCTGCGGCGCATTTTTTTCTTACAACAACAATTTCGACCCACCTTGTAAAAAAGTCTGCGGGCGCCCATGATTCTGGACATATGCTACCATATGGTAAATCACAATCAGATGACAAAAATTAAACACTTATCTTTGGATTATGCCCACAAACCAGCGGCGTATATGAATATTCGCATGAAATTACTGGAAAATTGATAAATTCTGGCTCACTAGCAATAAAAAGCATCTTGTCCGTGTAAGGCGGGAAACTAACCTAAATATAAATATAAAACATAAATATAAATTCATAATAAAATAAATGAATATATTTATATTGTTTTAGAGCTACCAACACATGCGTAATCTTCGTTACAAAAATGTAAGGAACAAACAAACATTGAATTTGTAACTCGTTTTCCAATTAACAGTTTAATCTACCATGCTTTGCGTCTCAATCATTTTTTCGATGCCATATTTATATTTATTTATAAACTTAATGTTTTGGAAATATGTGAAAACGAAGGGTGGGATTTCTTGATTTTTAGGAATGACATTTCGGAACACAACAGTACACTTGTGGTTTCGTTGGTTTTGGTGAAAATTCCATATTTCTACAATATTTACAAATATATAATTAATCCTTGTTGCCTTCATATTGTTTTTAACTTATGTTCGAAGGTTTGGATCACTCCGCTTCGCGTTGTGTTCCAACCTTCCTTCTCACAAAATAAAATGTCACTTTTAACGCTTATATCATAAATAACTATTTTTTTTTCAACTAATGATTTTCAAACTGTGGAAACTAAATTTGTTATTTTAAATGGGACCATATATTTTTTATTTACTTATTAGATAGACAATTTTATTCTGAATTCAGTGATGTAATATTTACATACCCTTAGATGATAATTTTTTTGAGTAAAATTTATATAAAGTTTTATATTAATTTGATTAAAAATGGCTACAATAAGTATATCGCGAATGCAAAATAGTTATTTATGTAACAAGTGTGTAAAGTAGTACTTTTTTGGTCGAGTGCGATGTTTTACGCATGAGGCGCAGCCGAATGCGGAAATTGTAGCACGAGACAAAAAATAATATTTTACACACGTGTTGCATACAACATTTTTCCTACAACCGAAATGGTATTGATGTTTTTCATAATACTGAGTATACAGGCATTCAGCAGCTTCAAATACTATTAGTGCTCTTTCTCATAACACTGTACAAAATGTAACTTAAACACTTGGAAGAATCTCAGACAGACGATGATTAGTCTTTTATAAGGTACAAATTGCACATTTAATATTAATATTAAAAATTAGGTTAGGTTAGAATACATGTCAAAAAAATGTTAATGTTCTTGAAAATTAGATTAGTACTCAATCTGTTAAAAAAATATTAAATTTGTTTCATTTATATGTATTCATATTTCTCAATAAATTTTATTACTTTCATTATTATTTACTACCTAATTACATACTTGACGGGTAAATTAACCAAATTTTAATGTTGCCTAGCAACGCCTATTTACTTTTCAAGCACTAGTGCGTGAAAAGTACTTTTCACGCACTAGTGCTTGAAAAGTGACACTTTACAAACTGTAATGAAAGCGTGAAAAGTACTTTTCACGCACGGTTGTAGGAAAAATATTTTTATTGTGTCCATTGCCAAGATATTTTCTGTATTAGTACAGTTATAGCAGTGCCACATAACAAATGTCACCAAGAATCGTTTAATAATGAAGTTCTTTCTATCATCAATAAGCGTGCTAGAATATGTCATTCCAGATAATTAGATTCTAATTCCAAAACAAAGAAAATTCGTTACATTGAGGAATGTTGCACACTAAACCTAAAAATTTTACGGGATAATTTTTAAATCTCTCAAATTTGATTGTGTAACGTTAGAAAGTACAAATTCTAATAAATCCAATCCATTTTCCCCGATCAATTTGTCGCAATTCAATTCCACTTAACCAGTTGCGTTTCACATTTCTCGTTTCGCCGTTCGTCATCTGTCAGACGGTCGCGTCTTCGTTGCCTACTACGATTCGTCGCTCACGGTTTTCTACAATTCAATTAAGATTATCTAAATTAGATTAGTATCTGACGCTAAAACGACAAGATGATCAGTCTTGCTGGTTGCCAGCTCGGATAGCAGATAACGCGCCTACGAGATGCGAATTATATTCATTTACTCTACAAGTACTAGACAGACTCACCCCAAGAAGATGTGATTGTCTTACCCTGGATTAGACTGGATTACATACCTGAAATCAAATCACAATTTGTCATATTTGCAATGTACTAATTTTCATCTTAATCAGAATTTGTGGAGTTGAGTCGAGAAGGATCAGCTGGGAGTCGTTGAAAAAATGAGCAAGGCCTTAGTGATCCAGAATGTTTTTTTTTATATATAATTAAAAAATCTGATGTGGCCAGCACATTACCTTCCGTCAGTTATATGAGGCATTTACGAATATTCTACCCGGTGAACTGTTACCGGCAAACAGCTGTTTATCAGGTTATAGCTACCGGAATCGATATTTTAAGAATGGAAGTAGTAAACAGGAATAGATCTAGAACCTATAAAAAAATGAAAATTTGAAACAGGTTAGAAATTCAATGTAATTAACAAACTGAGCAAAATCCTACATTGAACACATTTCCAGTTTTCACGCGCGCTGCATTTTGCATCACTACCTTCTTTTGAGATTAGATTCTTCATGAATCCGGTAGATACTGTACAATTTTCGAACACGGCTACTTTTTACCACTCGTGTTTTCATACGCAGTCGGTAGATGCGGTATCTACCGGTAGAATTTTCCTTGAAAGTTCCTTGCAAAAGATTCTAAATTTCTTATATACATAACCTTTCCACAGTTGTAAAATTATAACACAAATATACTACAAATATGTCATTTGACACTGACATCTTTCAATCAGAATTTTCTCAATATAGTAGCTGTTTCTAGCATAGCTAGCTAATTTATGAAATTTAATTTTCTTTGTAATTTTATAACTCTATATCCATTTAATATGAAGTATAAAATGCAGTCAAATCGTATATAGAATACAATGTTCTTTAATATTTATAATAACATTAAAAGTGAAAAATAATATTCAACATCGTTTTTTCAAGAAAAACTGTTAAAATCCTCAAATGAGGGTACTTCCGGTTGTTATAACCAAAATCTAATCAGCTCTTCATATGGATGCAACGAAGAGGAATACAAAAGAATTATAATTTTTGGAATTGTTGTTTTAGAGTTATCGTAGACGAAAATTTTGTTACACACACACACACACACACACACACACACACACACACACACACATACACACACACGCACGCACGCACGCACGCACGCACGCTCACGCACGCACGCACCCACCCACGCACGCACGCACGCACGCACGCACGCGCGCGCGCGCGCACACACACACACACACACACACACAACATTGTAAAAATAGTAAAATCGTAATCTAGGGACCCTAAAACGTGCTTATTCATCAAAAACTCACCACCGAATTTTTTTACCAAAGACAATACCTTCCTTACCTAAAGGTGATGGAAGGTAAAAGCGGACGTTTCAAACCCTAGTGGTTCATCATCAGCATATTACAAAATATAATGTAAAAAAGTAGTTATTGTTAAATAACAATTTGTCAAAAAAAAATTTTAGTTCAAAATATAAAAATATTTGAACTGCAATACAACTTGATAAAAACCCATCTTTAACTTATGGGTGTACCTGCAGAACAAAAAACAAAATTTTATTTGCTGGCATAAATCAATGAAAAATTATTTGGTATTAAAAAAAAATCTGAAAAATCAGATATGATGTTTTCGATTTGTTTGTTACCTACCTACCATAGCTCATTATGGTACTAAGTACTCTATTGGACTCATTATGGTCCTTGGCCTATACTGAAAGACATTAAAGTACTCAAATTGAGGACTATAACGTTGACATTATGACATGGCAGCATATAAAAAATATTTATGCTTACATAAAAATGATATGATCTTCTTGGAATGAAAATTTGATTTTATAAATGGTTTTGTGTTTACTTGACACAACCATTTCTTTCTTCTTTCTTCGTTTTGAGGCCGTATATTAAAACTATTTATTTTTATTATTATTACTTCTATTTTGAGCCCACTAGCACAAAACGCTTTTTTACAAACATGTTTGACTCTTTAAAAATATGTATAAAAACCAGTAATATGGATAAAACTAGCAGCAAGTACGTAGTTGACACTGTTGAAAGCTCTCACTCGTTTAAATTCTGTCGGCGGCAAATGTAAGCCACACCCTCATTGGTTAATATCTTACGAACGGCATCAAGCAAAAGGGTAAACGTGAATTTGAACATATTTTAAAATACAGAGTAATATGAAAAAAATAAAAAAATTCGAATTAAATATTTTTTATTATTCTTTCGATTAAATTTTTATCGAGTCTTTAAATTAGTTTACTCGGACATCATACTTATTAAATTTACGTAGATAGGTTCGTTCAACATTTAATTTTATTAAAAACTCTAACAATATTCCGCAATTTATATTTATAATTTAGTTTATAAGTTTTTTTTAGGTTGCTTTTAATTTTATTAGTTTTACTGAGTTATAGCCGAGTATTTTATTTTAAAAATATTATTTTTGATACTTTTGAAACTATCTCTAATGAAAGTTGAAATAAAATTAATTAGCTTAATTCATAGAGAATTAATTAAAACTACGAATCAGACGTAATTAGCACTGGTATATTGCTACAGTTAATTGCAGTTGTCAGAGTTCACTTTTAAATTCACTTGAAAATTTCTAGTCAATAACAAAATTTTCTCAAATATTATAGTTATTTATGATATAAGTGTTAAAAGTTCTAATCCGTCGCAATGATCGAGATTATTATTCTTGATTTTATAAATCTCTAAGGCTTCTTTAATTAACCTGTTGTTGAGACGTGCAGGTTTTGCAAGAATTTTTGTTTCTTCGAATTTTTCAGTTACGATAAAAAGAACGGTCAAACTTAGTGAGGTGGGCTAAGACCAATTGAGATATAATGTAAAAAGAACGCAATTAATGTTATATGTATTACTTAATTTGTTTCTGCATGCTTGGAGACCCTGATGAAGTAGATATAGCAGCCGTGCGTTAATCTGACTGGACAAGTCGAAGTCGAAATGTAATAGTAATTATAATATGCTGTTGTTATAAGGAGGAAAAGACTCCGTCAACATCTAAAATTGGTATAAAGGTTGTGGTGTTGTTAGTGTAGCTCATAATTATGTGAGTTTCATTAATAAATATATTTTCAGCGATAATATGAAAGCAAAGATATATTTGCAATTTTTTTGGCATACATAAATTAATTCTAATCTGCATACTGAATATACATACATATCTTTATATTACCTAACTACAGTGCTAGGATTTTGCCGTATCGGCTGGCGATCGCAAGACGTAAAAATGACGTCATTCTAACATCTCGGTACAGCTTCTCTTATCGCTTGGCGATCATATGACGTCAATTTTACGTTTTTGTCAATAATCACCTCTTAAGGTTATATAATTAGAAAAATATCAATTATCTGAAAAAGTACTTGCACCCAAATTTACAAGTACTTTTCAAGTACTTGGTACTTTCAAGTACTTTAGAAACTAAAAAAGTACTTGTATTTCAAGTACATACGAGTATATTATGGCGAAATTCACTCAAATTTCCATGTATACATCTTATTCCGCGAATAATGTTGGGCAGTGAAAAGTTATTAGTAGATTCAGATTTTACGTCGTTATTTACATTTAAATTCAGAAGTTTCTTGTTCTAGCATTATCTTCTATGTTCCATTTTTAACGGAAATGATTTATTAGTTCATTTGAATTTTGCGTGTCTTTTTAAATTGTAATTTTCTAAAGGCTCATTCACAGCTACGAAAATAAAAATAAAATTATACATAAAAATAAAAATAACGATATAAACAATAGATCCTTATGAAAGTGTCCACAGCTCTCGAAAATAAAAATAACATAACACATAAGCACAAGGATTTGCAAATATTAAATATATTACACAAACATAAGCACATGCATAACAACTGTCATTTGAGCTGTCAATTTACATTCTGGAAAAAGAATTTAAAATTAATTAAAAACCGTATCAAGAAAAAGGGTCACATTTTACGTACAGTGCGTTGAAAGGTATAAAGTTGATATTGCTGCTTGTGAATTATGTATTTACTAAATGACAGTTGACATTAATTTACGTTTTATTTTCAAAGCTGTGAACAGCAACCATAATGTCGTATTCATAATTTATATAACCCGCGTCAGTTTTTTAACATCGAATTGTTAAGAAATTCTGTAGATTCGAAGCCAAAAGAAGTCGTTGAACCGGTGCAATTTGGTTACAGACGAAACCTGAAAAATTTCGAGCATTCATCAAAATTTTTCTCCTTTAAAAATACATACATACATACATACATACATAAAAACACGCATATCCCACTTAGTGGGGTTAGCACAAACCCGAAAGAATAATAATCTAGTGTTTTTTATAAATAATGAATTACCCACCGAACGTTACAATACGGTCGGCTATCTGTACGTTTTTGGTATTTATATTAGAAGTAATATAATTTGATGTGAAGAAGAAAACATTTGTGACCAATTCAGAATAAAAATATTGACACTTTAACCAAATATACTCGTAGTATCTAAATATCCAATAACTAAAATCCAATTCGAATGGAAAATAGAACATAATTAAGTCGGATTAATAAAAGAAATATCCAGTCCATTCCATCCCATTTTCTTCTGAAGGGAAGTTCATTTGAATAAATTCAGCGGTTCTTTTATAGAGGAATAAATATCGCGATTGAAATAAGAAGCGGCAGAAGCGGAAGTTTTAAATTCATGTTGCGATGGAGTGTAATTGGGCCGAATTCCGATGTAGAACGAGGAAGAAATGCAATGAGGTATTTCTTATACAAGATAATGTACCGAACCAAGTGCCAAGAGAATTTTAAAACATCAAGACAAGAAAATACAATTGGATTTTAATTGTTTTGGATTGTTTTCGCTTTACTTAAACACCAGCTATAAAATAAGATAGAATATGAAAATACATTCACACTTACATATATTTTCTCACGACCACATAAGAAACATTGTTTCAATACAATTATCTAGGTGTGAAAATTGATAATATCGTTCATGTATCAGAAAAATCTTAACGCACTAGCGTGTTGATAGGATATTACTTATTACTAGAGGTGTACCGACTACCGAGGCCAATTATCTAGCCGGTGATTAGTCGGTATAGAGACCTGTATAATAATATACAATTTTTATTAGTAAATTAATTAGTAAAAATATTTATTAATCTGATATAACAAATAGAAAACCCTAAAAAATCAAAATAGTGCCACAATTTTCTATTTATATTTGTATACAGGCTGTCTCACAACTCGCGCCCCAGAGCGATTGAGGAAACACGAGACTGCACTCGGATGTGTCATTTCGAAGAAAAAAAATCTAGCTTAAAAGATATTCGAGAAAAGACGTCTTAAAATTGACCAATCAGAGACCTACACCTTTAACGTGTGTTTGCCGTAATTTTACGTTACTAGGGTTTTATACAAATCAAATCTTCTTTAAAATGTGTGGGCGACTGTAGTTTTCGAAAAATGTCAGTGTCAAATTAAATTTAACAAGGTGAATAAAAAAGGCAAATTCTTACCATGTATTCAGCCGCTGATTACTTAGAAATTATTATAATTTTCGGAGAATGTGGACGTATCGCCAGAGAGGCAGCACGAGTCTATTCGGAACGGTTTCCGGATAGAAATCTTGTGTATCATAAAGTAATATTGAGAGCCATCGCAAGGACGCATGAGACCGGTCAAGTTATGCCAGATCAAATGACAATAATATTTTCGTTTAACACAATTTACACAGCTGCTACAACACGTTGCACTGTACGATATAAATGATAATCTCGGATGACACCTTCGCTAACCTAAATTTGTTGACAGTGAAAAGTCAAACAAATTTTGTAACTCACTAGTAGTATTTTTAAAACCTAGCAACCAGTTTTATTTTGTAATAATATCATCACACCTCAAGATATCCTTCCGGGATTGGTGGATTAAAAAGTCTTGTAACTCCGTTATGCAAGCAGCCGCAAATTATTTTCTTCTATTTGTTGACAATCTATTTACATTTGCGGCTATGTGACAGAAAAATCACATCTGCGCATGTGTATTGAATGCTTTAAAGTAGCTGCATAAAGTACCAAACTTAAAGTAAAAGTAAAAGCGAAAAGAAACAGAAAAAGTAAAATAAAAAGTAGACTGCATAAATCCACCTATTTACCGGTAATTTGGGCTTGACTTTTACACAACAAAATCAGATTTGTATGACTTCAATGATTTGAATACACTTTATTTAGAGGAGAGGGTACAAATATTCTGCCCCGCGCGCTGAAAAAGTTAGCTACGGCACAGAACGAAATGAATTTTCACATTAAAGTTGCAACTAGAAAACACCAGAAAAGACTGTAGGAGATAGAGCCTCCAAAAATTAGAGTCTTCCATAATTTTCTCACCATTTCTCCTATAAAGGCCTGTGTCCACGATGCTAGAAATAGTTCCAAGTTCTCGATCACATTTTTTGATCATAAACATTGAACTTGTATGACTACATATGTCAGGTTTGTCGAATTTATGAAGTTAGTTTCAGCCATTTCTACCAATACTAAAAACTAATAAAACATAAAATTATCCCGGCAGTAAGTAAATTAAATTTTTATAACGAATATATTTATTAATTTATAAGTAATTATTTATAATGAATATCAAAAATGAGTAGAATTATGTAATATTTTATAACCTTATCATTTTCAAGCTTATCAAACATCAAACGTCAAGATTTTAAATTGGTAACAGTTTAATGAAATTAGCAATTTGTACGGAAAAATGGGACAGAACGCATTTTTCCATTTTAGTTTTCTATTCGATTTTTGCGTCCGAGTTGGTAGTGTCCACGATCCGAGATATCGAATTGCGAACTATATCTGAGAACTCGGATCGATTTCTAGGATCGTGGACACAGGCCTTTATAACTCTTGAAAACAAAAAGAAAAATCTGATGTGGCCAACACCAAACCTCCCGCTATTTAATTTTTATTAATTTAAATATATATATATATATATACTTACATATTTAGTTATTGCGGACTGTATTAATATCCATTCCATATAACTAGGGTTCTATTTACTATTTTCTTTTTAAAACGTTACTGTTATTAATTTGAAATGATTAGTTCTTTGACAGTGACATTTATCCTATCAGTTACATACATTTAAGTTATGAACTGTGTAACCAAGGAGTTTTGCTTGTTTTAAGCTTAGGCTCCGGGATTAAATTTATAGATAATTTTATAAATTTATCCATAAAATATATAGAAAAAGAATTAATGCAAAGCTGTAGGAAATTTAATAATCTTTAATTTTTATAATAGCATTAATCTCGAAAAAATAATATTTAAAGGTTTTTTTCGAAGAAAAACTATTTTGAGTTTCTAGTAAAGTGCCATTTCCGGTTATCCGATTTAGACCAAAATCTAATGGGCTCTTTCCATTACAGAAAAAGTTCGAAATACAAGGTTTCAAAATTTTCTGAATGATAGTATTTGAGGTAGAGTAAAGGATCCACACACACATATACACATACATACACACAGACATCATCGTGAAAATGTTAAAATTAGATTCTAGGGACCTCAAAACGTGGTCATTTAGCAAAATCTCGATAAGCGGCTTTTAGCACGATCCCTATACCTCCCTTACCAAGGGTAGCGGGAGGTAAAAATACAAAGTGTTTACGGTCTTATTTTTTTGATACTTGATAATACTTGTCAAAAGAAGGCGAAAAATGTTAAACTACCTTAATAAAAGTTTTATAATAAAAGAGATTAATATTTTCTTTTACAACGAATAGAGAATTTACTTGCAGATTTCAACCATCTAACAAAATCGTACAATAAATACTTATGTTAATATCGATTTCAGAAAATATGGTATCATTTACTCCGGTATTACAATTTTATTTTTAAGACTCTTTTGGAAAAACTAGGACGATCCATGTTTTATTTCTCCTAGTGTCGAATAATCAATAAATTGAATGTTTCTCTTCGTTGTCCAAAAGGTATTAAAAACTTATGACAATAACAATGACAATTGTGTTTGTGTCGCCGAGAACTCCAACTTTGCTTTTATGCGGTAATGTAAGCAGAATTATTTTAACTGATAAAAAGTCTGGGATAATAGCCTCTGGAAATACATTCAAGAGAATTGTAATTCTAAAATTGTCTTTCAAAATGGAATTATAAATGCGAGGATATTTCAGAAAATGACTTACTGGCCTACATAATTAAAACGAAATACTTATAAGAACTTTTATAATTTTCTTTTGTATTATTATTTTTAATGCTATACTTACATGAAGGGAAATTTTATGTTTTGTCATAACTAAATCTTCAATATTTTTGATATTTTCTTTCGTTCTTGTTTTCATGAGCGTTCCGCACTTTGGGTCATTTTCAATGGAATCCTCCACTATTTTTTTTTTTTGAACTTAATCTAAATTGATAGGTAACGATTTGTAGTTCTGGAAAGTCTTACCTCCGGTATTATCAACAGACATTAAATTTTAAACGCTCATTTAGCAGAAATAAGCACATCGATATTCTGATTGCAATATTAGAAATCTCATATAACATATCAATTCGATATGCTTTTGTTCGTTAAATGCTCATTTAAAATTAAATGTGTGTTGATAATATCGGAGGTTAATTGTTTTTCGTTAAGCCATATAATATATATATATATATATATATATATATATATATATATATATATATATTTTAATATTCTACATATGTCCATAATGTGATACATGTAATTTAAACCGTAATGATTTAATACAAAATCCGTTGACAAACAATGTCACAGATTTCGTTTTTTACCTTTACTGAAAATTGTCTAATTGCCAAAAAGTCAGCGTTTTGGCAGCTAGAAAAGGATTGCTATAGTAATCTGACATGTAACCGTTTAAGTTTTTTGGATTAGCGAATTTTACTCTAATTTTGACAATTTATTTCTTAAAATATAGTCTAATCTAATCCGTAACTACCTTTTTTTAAACCCCTCAACAGGATTAAATCCCAATTACAGAGTGGGTTCACATTCACACATATCCATACCTTAGTGGCATACGAACCCAGAGCCCAGAGGGCACTTATAACATGAGGCGTTGCTCTAACCATTGAGCCACCGGAATAAAATGAAGATTAAATTTTAAATACCGGGATAGAATAGAATTCACTAATCCAAAAATGAGGATTAGCTTAAATATTTTTGTGAATCGTTAATTTTTATTTATCTAAATACATACCTATATATTTACTTATGCTGGAAACTGTATTGAATTCCTTTTCTATTGTTCTATTTACTTTATCCTTTTTAAATCGGTACTAATATTATTTTGAAATGATTAGTTCTTTGATAGTGACAATTATCTGTCAGTTACATACATTTGAATAACTGCGTTTTGTTTGTTTAAAGCGTAGGCTCTGGGATTTAAATTATAGATAATTTTATAAATTTATCCATAAAATATATAGAAAAAGTATTAATGCAAATCTATAGAAAATTTAATAATCTTTAATTTTTATAACATTAATCTCGAAAAAATAACATTTAAAGGTATTTTTCGAAGAAAAACTATTTTGAGCTTCTAGTAAAGTGCCATTTCCGGTTATCCGATTTTCACCAAAATCCAATGGGCTCTTTCCAATACAGAAAAAGATCGAAAAACAAGATTTCAAAATTTTCTGAACGATAGTATTTGAGTTAGAGTGGAGGAGCCACACACACATACACACATACATACATACAGATATCATCGTGAAAATGTTAAAATTGGATTCTAGGGTCCTTAAAACTTGGTCATTTACTAAAATCTCGATATGCGATTTTTAGCACAATCCCTATACCTCCCTTACCAAGAGTAGCGGGAGGTATAAAAAACGCGTAATGGTGATAAAGGTATATCATATCACTTGTCAATATCATCATTTTATTTGTTAAATGTCAATAAAAACAAGAATAAAGTGAATTTTTTTTTATTGCATATCACCAGTGAAAATTGAGAATTGGGACATAGGTAAATTACATAATAATCTCACCCCCTTTATTCAATGTAGCTTGATTATTTATTTGAACTAAGTTACATCAAGCTAGTTAAATAGAAAGTCGGATGGTACTCCAGAAAGAGCTAAAATATGCCGTGAAAATACGAAAAACGTATTTTAGAATGACAAACAAAATAAAGAAGATTAAAAAACATAGAGACAATATTTTATATTCTCTCTCTCTCTCTCTGAGAAGAAAATTTGTGGCCGGAAGTGTTGAAATTAAATTGTTTTCGTATCAGCATGCATCAAATTCTGGCCATAGTATTTCAAAATGATTTACATTTCTTTGAGAGACACCACAAAAATATTCCTCAATTCCGTTGTGCCTGATTTATGCATAAATCAATACGTTTTCAAAGACAGCCATTAATTCCGCAAAAGATTTACATACAAACAAATGACTGGCGAAACAAACAAACGCGCGGCGCTTCCAGACGGTGACGACGATGCGAGAGCCATCTTGGGAAACGGAGGAAAAATGAGAATATAATTTGCATATTTTAGATTAACGAAATGTGTGTCATATTTCTTGTCGTTTGCTTTCTGTGTTTGGATTTTGAACGGAGGGGAAATTTATGCTGTGAAGCTACGTTGCTCAAACAAATCCAAGGGAAAAATTTGGTGACACGGCGAGATTGAAGAAAGAAAGAGTTACTGTAGCAATTTTGTTGCAGGAGGAAATATTGTCAAACATAAATACACTCCACTTGCAATATGCAGTTTTGAGCTGAGTTTATGAAGAAACGTTTCGATGGCACGTTTTTGACGATTTGTAATTTGTTTAGTTGAAATAACCACGGAAGTTTATTAGAATAATATAATAATATTTGGGTTTGGTCGATCAAAATAATGTAGGCAATTAGACTTTAATAAATCGTCGCATAAGTGGCAATACCGGCTATCTCATTTTCTCAAAATGTAGTCATTTACAAAAACGAAAGTATAAAATACTTACATTAGATTTAAGCAATAGCTCAAGAAGAATAAAAAAAAACGATAAATTAATATTAAATATAAAATAAATTGTATGAACAGTTGTGCTGCCACCTGCGAAAGATAGCGTGAACGCTCCCAATGGACATCCTCTTTTTCACTGCACTAGCTTAATGTACTTGAAACAAATAAATTATACAAAAAACACTTATAATATTCATAAATAATTTTTTGAAAAAACAAAAGCAAAAACAATATCTTGAAGTCACATTTGCATTTTGACTGCAGAAAATATCTTGTGTGTGTTTCGAGCGCAAATCGACAATGTCCGATTTTGCGCTCTTAATACACAAATAGCTATTAATTTTTATGGCATAAATCGCAATAAAAATTTCCAATAAAACTATTTAAAACTTCAAAAAGTGCTACGTCCGGTTATACGATTGACACCAAAATCGAATGGCTTCTTTTCGTATTAGAATAGAATATCTAAGAGTATGACATCAAAAATTTTCGGAATGCCAATATTTAAGGTAGAGGTTAACTAGAACTACGATTTTTAGAACAATCCCGATTTATCTCTCTGGTGGTGAAAAAAAATCTGATGTGGCCAGCACATAACCTCTCGCCAGATATTTTATTCGGTTGTACGCATAAAACGAAAAATATTTTTAAATACAAATACATATTCATGTCTCACTACAAAATAATTCTCACATATATTTGCAAAATATATGGGATATTTTAATATAAATTATGTACAATACATATATTTTCTTTATATTCAATATCCTGAAAGTCTCTTTTTCTACTTACCTTTTCTTTTTCTTTATATTCGTCATTTTTTCGCAAATTCCTTTTATATTTTTTTCGCAAATTCCTTTTATATTTTTTTTACATATATTCTTTTGCGTTGTTGACTTTTTTTTTATTTTCATAATCTTTATAATGATGTACAAATATTTTTGACAGTGGCATACAAATATTTTTGACAATGACATTTATGTCAATTACAAACATTTGAATTTCTTGCCTTGAAGTAGTTTGATCTGAGATTTTTCACATCAAATTATTTTTATATATATATATATATATATATATATATATATATATATATATATATATATATATATATATATATATACACTAAGAAATTCCGTGTTAAATTTTACACTAAATGTGGTCTATATAGGTCCACCAGCTGTAGTGTAGAATTTACCAAATCGACATTTGGTAATAAACAACACCGAGATATGTGTTAATAATTAACACTATATATTTCGTAGATACTGCTACACCGTGTTAACACTTAAATGAGTTATTTTAACCAAATAACTGCGGTTATTAGTACACAGTATAGTGTCATTTTTAACTAATTTTAGTGTATAAATATACCTATTCGTAGTGTATATTTTCATCAATTTCGTGTTTATATACACTGATTATAGTGTACAATAGTACTCATTTTTTATTTTTCTACACAGAATTTGTATTTTATTACTAAAAAGTGTATTTTTTTTAAATAAATATTTACCAATGTTAGCATAAATCTATAAATGTTATACACGATATCGAGTGAATAGGTAGGTATGATATATAAAAAATACGTACATACTTCCATTAAAAAATTTATTGTACATAAAAACAACATATTTTATATAAACACTTGTACTTAATTAAATAATTATTACATTATAAATGCACACTATTGTTAAGGTTCATTCACAAATCAAAATTATAGTTTTAAATTTTAAGCAAATTGATCTACTTTCTTGTCCACTTTCTTCCACTTCCATTATTTAATATTGTAAAACTCTAGTAACAACTGAAGTATCTATACTTCCGATCACGACGAAAAATGCGAAAAGAATAAACTGTTGTATAGATTTACACTTACTATTGTATAGAACTACACCAAGTAGTGTACCTACTTTGTATATACACCGATATTTCAAATATGCACAAAGTACTGTACTTTCTACACTGATTTTTTAGATATACACAAAGTTGTGGCTTTTCTACACATTATGTTTTGAAATTACTTCGGACAGTGTAGTTTTTAGAAATACACTTGACAGTGTATTTTTAACAAATATGCTGTAGTAAATTGTACAAAAATTAGTGTAAAAATACAAGTAACACCAAATTAAGAATTTTTTCCCACAAGTGAGTTTAAAACTAGTCTTAATAAATATAATACACTTTACAGTGTTAATTTAATATGTCGTAGAAAATTTTACACAGATATAAAATTACCAACTTAACATTTTTACACTAACTTTTATAATACCAATTTCAGTGTAGAATTCTACACGAAACAATTTTACCACGTTATATTTTAAGTATACACGGCTCAAATTTCTAAGTGTATATATATATATATATATATATATATTTATATGCATTTCTTTATCTCTAAATCTATAGAAAATATAATAATGAAGTTATATTTATCGAATAAATAATTTAACGTTATTTAATATAAGTGTATACATAAATTTTCGATAAATAATAATTAGATGATTTTTTTCTTGTAACTACTAATTCCGGTTGTCCAATTGTTACCAAAACTTAATCAACTCTTCCCATTATTGTTAGATTAAGGAATCCTTAGTTAAAAATGTCTTAAGTTTTATAGTATTTGAGAAATTGTGGATCCAACATCCACACATCCACACACACACACACACACACACACACACACGCGCACGCACGCATGCACGCACGCACGCACTCACGCACACACGCACACACGCACACACGCACACATGCGCACACGCGCACACACACACACACACACACACACACACACACACACACATACGGACATCATCGTAAAAATGTTATAATCGGATTCTAGGGACCTTAAAATGTGCTTATTCACTAAAATCTGGATATGCGATTTGTAGCATGAATTCAATACCTCTCTTAGCGAGAGGTAAAAATTATCCATTACGAGATGAATTTACCTTCATGTAAGATAAGGATCTTAA
Organism: Harpalus rubripes; assembly: GCA_963082715.1. NCBI lineage: Eukaryota > Metazoa > Arthropoda > Insecta > Coleoptera > Carabidae > Harpalus > Harpalus rubripes. Next base: position 9,889,079 of record OY720450.1, read on the forward strand.
AGATTCATCCAATTTTCAGATAAAAAAAAATTTAAACCAGATTCAACAGAAATTTGCAAAATAAATATTCAAAAGAACAATTAGTTTAGAGAGGTAAAACATATAGTTCTAGAAGTATTAGAAAAAATGTCTTCTTAATATTTTAAAAGTAATAAAAACTATCGTTGTAAGTGATTAAAACTTTTGTTCTACATGAAAATTTAAAAATCCTCCATAAATTAAAAGTGCATTTCATAATCACAATCGCGCACCATAAATAAAAAATTCTTCGTCCCATTAATTCAATTACATTATCTTTCACAAAACAAGTGACAAAAACCAATATGATTTAGTGCGGGGAAGTGCGGGACATTTGACGATCGTGGTCAGAGGGTAACAATGATGACGTGATGGGATACAAACACGTAGGTACAGCGTAACACCCACGTAACACGTAACGCTTGATTGCACTGTGTCAATGAGCATGTCGCGTGTCACATGTCACGTATGTGGCCAATACTATAGCAACACATATTCATATGTGGATATGGTCTACAATACACTGGGATTTGAGCACTATGTTGGGATGATTGAGTGATTTAAAGACGGTCAATTCAATTGGGTCGGATGTTATTAGGGTAATAAACTAATTCAAATAATTCAATTATTATTCATTTATTTATATTTATAAATGGTACTACTAAATAAAGGGTGGGACCCAGATACTTCCTTTTTTACCTCCCTCTACCCTTGGTAAGGGAGGTATAGGGATCGTGCTAAAAATCGCATATCGAGATTTTGGTAAATGAGCACGTTTTAAGGTCCTTAGAATCCAATTTTAACATTTTCACAATGATGTCTGTGAATGTGTGTGTGGATCCTCCACTCTAATTCAAATACTATCATTCATAAAATTTTCAAACCTTATATATTTCGAACATTTTCTGTATTGGAAAGAGCCCATTAGATTTTGGTGAAAATCGGATAACCGGAAATGGCACTTTACTAAAAGCTCAAAATACTTTTTCTTCAAAAAATAGTTATTTTTTCGAGATTAATGTTATTATAAAAATCTGATGTGGACACTACACGAGTTCCTTGTACGCAAGACCAATATGAAGTATAGACCCTATTATAAAATTGCACGTATTTGACGTAATTTGACATTAACATCTATTTTTTTTATTTTTTTGTTATTTTTGTTCTAATCCATAGCAAGGTTCATTACAAAAACCAAAAAATATATGTTTTAAATTTACATATCTCGCTTATATAAAGGCTAATTTAATAATACTTTATGTGCTAGACGCAGAATTTAATTCTCTAAAACTCTTATTTGAAGCATTTATTTCTAAAATCAAAATGAAACCATTTTATTCAAGAAAAACTGTTAACTTCAGGTTATATGTCACTTCCGGTAAGCCTATTTTAACCAAAATCTACTATGTTATTCCCATTGATATAAAAGTCTTACATACAATTTGAAAAGTTTTGGATTATATTTTAATATAGTTTTTCATTAAAATCTATTATAGGCTTCAAATAAAGTACCATTTCTGGAAATTATGTAATGACCAAAAGAGAAAGTGCACAACTAGATGTTATAGAAGTCCTAAATACAAAATTTAAACTTTCTACAGCTTACCGTTTTTGAGTTATGCGAGATACGTACGTACGTACAGACGGCACGACGAAATTGGATTCAGGGATGGTCAAAATGGATATATCCGTTGAAATCTGAAAACCGAAATTTTTCGCGAATACAATACTTCCTTTACTTTGTACAAGGACGTAAAAAGGAAGTTTCTAGGCTCCACCCTGTATGATATAATTTCAGATATCTTCAATAAATTCTTTTTTACTTCCTTGTACAAAGTAAAGGAAGTATTGTATTCGCGAAAAATTTTGGTTTCCAGATTTCAACGGAAATATCTATTTTGGCCATCCCTGAATCCATTTTGACTAATTTCGTCGTGACGTCTGTACGTACGTATGTACGTACGTACGTACGTATCTCGCATAACTCAAAAACGGTAAGCCGTAGAAAGTTGAAATTTTGTATTTAGGACTTCTATAACATCTAGTTGTGCACCTCCCTTTTTGGTCATTACATAATTTCCAGAAAAGGTACTTTATTTGAAGCCTATAATAGATTTTAATGAAAAACTATATTAAAATATAATCCAAAACTTTTCAAAATTAGTATATAAGACTTTTATATCAATTGGAATAACATAGCAGAATTTGGTTAAAACTTTCTAACCGGAAGTGATATATTACCTGAAGTTGTTAACAGTTTTTCTTGAATAAAATGGTTTCATTTTGATTTTAGAAATAAATACTTCAAATAAGAGTTTTAGAGAATTAAATTCTGCGTCTAGCACATCAAGTATTATTAAATTAGCCCTTTGTATAAGCGAGATATGTAAATTTGAAACTTATATACTTTTTGGTTTTTGTAATGAAGCTTGCTATGGATTAGGACAAAAAATAACAAAAAAAAATAATAAAAAATAGATGTTAATGTCAAATTACGTCAAATACGTGCAATTTTATAATTGAGTCTATACTTCATCTTCATATTGGTCTTGCGTACAAGGAAGTCGTGTGGTGTCCACATCAGATTTTTTAAAGATCAAAGATTGTAAAAGTTTCAGAGATTCAATTTGAGTTCTTACACTATTCTCAACAACAAGATTTGTTTTAGAATTCTGCTGAAATAAATAGTTAAGCGATGCAAAACTACCGTGCCTCTAAAAGACAAATACATAAATAACGTTAATTGTAGCTGTAAATCTCTTGTTACTATTTTGTTTACATCCACCTGTCCGGAATGACATCCCCGTTACACATTTATTCCGGACGAGACGTCTTCGTTCTGTTTGGAGCTTAGAATAAAATTAATTGTAGTCGCTGCCTGGCGTGGCGTTACCCTGAGCATGTGCCTTCGTCGTCCTGAGGATGCACGCCGCCTAATAACGGTTTAGTTTAACCTAATTGTATAATAAATGTCTTGAGTCTGGCCGGTAAAGTGTAACGGGGTACAAGCTGCCCTAATGACTAACGCGCGACAGGAATATTAATTTGTTTGCAGATGTCGGCGACGAGACGAAAAATCCTAAGTTGTGGCTTTCCAAAGTATAACATGGATAGCGTAGCGTAACCACAATATCTAATTTTCTCTAGTTCCGTTTTTCTACAGAATTTGTTAATTTAGGGCCACTTTTACAATTATTAGATAATCCTCGTATAACGCTATTGAGAACTGACATTACCGATAGAGGCAGCACTATCTGATGTCGAAAGAGTACTGTTTGAGTTTAACATGTAAACATAAATGTAAAGAAACGAAATGAAACTAAGTGTAGTTGAATATTTTCGGTTTTTAAATGCTACGGCAAGCTCCCGGTGCATAATAGAACGTAATAAATGTATTGAGACTAATGTTTTGCACTTATAATGTGTATTTTTTTCAAATTATATGTGAAACGGTTTTGAATACTCACCATATAGTTACGTGTAAAATTATGAACAAAACATGCCCATATGATGGGATAAATATCGCGCAAGAACTAATAATTGCAATTTTTAAATAAAAACGACACTTTAAAACAACAGCAAAATATAATGGTGGCAGTTAGGAATGGCTGTATTAAATGAAACAGAAACAGATTTTGGGATATATTCGTCCATTGACGATTCTATTTATAAAGTAGAGTGGTTTGTGATAAAAAATCGCATATAATATCTTAAATTGCGTAAAACATATTTATTTTGAAAAAGTGATACATACATGATATATTTATTTTATGAATGTTGAAAACCATTTATTCCAATAATAGGTGCACTTAAGTTTACAATTCCCCAAATTACTACAAAAATATCATCATAACATTCAGCTAGATTGAGTATCTAAAAATAGGTTAATTTATAGGTTACAATTACGATTAGAAAATTCTATACTTCCATTTTTACCAGTCACCTGGAAAGATAAAATCATCTTTCTTAAAATGAAGGGTTCTTACTTTCATATTATTTGTTATTTTCTTCCCACTCCTAATAATATATTCCCATGCTTGCGTCTGTCCATTTGTTGTTCAACGCCTTGAGTTATTATTACTACAAAAATATCAACTATTTTAGGGAAACTATAAAATCCTACACATCTGGCTTTGTCCTTCTTTGAGTGACATCCAAAAACACAAAATTTTGTGCAAGATTTATACGCTTTTTTCAAAATTTATTTAAATCGCTCATGTTGACACATGTAAAAACAAACATAGATTACTCTTCCGAGAAAGTTCTGATTTTCGCCGCTAGTGGTCGTGTCGCATCTTGTCTGTTCTCAATACCAGGTATAAAATTGAAAATTGTATTTTACAAACCTCGGATAAACCACAGATAGAATAAACACTAGTATTTCTTATCCCATGGAAATCGGTCGTATTAAAGCTTGGATAACTTTATCCCTTGTTCTTATGGATACCACGTAAACACAAACGTGTTGTCATTCATACATTTGATAGATGTTAATCAAGTATTTCATCATCATTGTCAGAATCAAAAATATCATTTATATCATCTAACATCGTGAAAAATGCAATTTAGGAGATAGAAATAATAACAATATTGAAGAAAAATAGTCTAACAAGAAGATAATTTTATTGTGTCAGTACCATCCTAACGTAATTCTTGGTATAACTATCTGATAGACAAAAATGCATTGTAAAAGACATTCTTGTTTATCGACGGTATAATTACTGGAGTAAAGTTAAGTATCATTCACAACAAAAAAATTAAGGGAGCGGTAGAATTAGTGGCAGTGGTAGTGACCTTGGTAAAAGATTGAATGCGTTATAGCAAACGTATTCGTTCACATCCAAAAATTAAGAAAATTAGTAGTAGCGTAGTGGCAACGGCAGCGGTAGGAGTTTGCAAACTCCAAACTTCTACGTTGCCACTACCGCTACCGCTTAATTTTTTTGACGGTTTTGACGTTTATTGACTTCTGACATCTGATAAAATGAGCAATAGAAAAAGGATTATTTTGCATCAGCTGTTGCGCTATATAAATTAAATTTTTTAAAAAATAATAGAAGAAGATGGTGGGTTCGACCTAAATAGACAAAATCAAGGCGATTACCACAATTTGCCACTACCGCTACCGCTTAATTTTTTTGACGGTTAATAAGTCAACATCCATTACGCAAAAATTAAATGACAGCTATAACTGTCAACCTTGCACTGAATAAAGTTTCTAGTAAGTTATAATAAAAAATTCCTAGAAACTATAATGTCAATAACTTTTCATTGTAAACGCAAACAATTTTTACTATAAATTTCTTAAGTATCATTCACAACAAAAAAATTAACGTAGCGGTAGAATTAGTGGCAGTGGTAGTGGCCTAAGTAAAAGATTAAATGCGTTATAGCAAATGTAAACTCCAGACTTCTACGTTGCCACTACGCTACCGCTTATTTTTTTGACAGTTTTGACGTTTATTGACATCTGATTTCTGATTTCATCAGATAAAATGAGCAATAGAAAAAGGATCATTTTGTGGCGTGCCTCAGATGCTCAGACGTTGCGCTATATAAACAAACAAACTTATTAACAAACTTTGCACAATTAAAAGTAAACACGTAACTTACCATTTTCGCTTATTTCAAAGGCAATTTGTGCCCACGCATTTTCTTTTTTTGAAATAATTTTAAATTCCCTTAATAACTTCGCTTATCTCACACAATGGGGTGCTTATGGATAAGTGTAATTAATAAGTCATCATTTATGTCAGTTGCTTTTTGTGCAAAAATAAAATGACAGCTATAACTGTCAACCTTGCACCCTAGTAACTTATAATAAAAATTCCTAGAAACTATAATTTCAATAATTTTTCATTGTGAACGGAAATAATTTTTACTATAAATTACTTACGCTACCGATGCCACTAATTCTTACACTACCGCTATTTTTTTTTTTTATTCTGAATGGGCCTTTACGTTACCGATGCCACTAATTTTTACACTGCCGCTAATTTTTGTATTTTGCATGGGCCTTTATTTATACCTCCGATAGCTATACCACAGCTTATCCATCAATTGTAAAAGTGGGCCTTAAACAAAAAATGTAAAATTTTATATTTAAAAAATATTCGAAAACGGGTTTCGTACGAAACAACGATTTTTTCTTTAAAATTTTTATTTACGAATACTTTGTATGAGACAATAGTATATTGTGTAATAGGGCTGTTGCAAGAATTTTTATATGCCTTCAGGTATTAAGTTTAAAAAGATATCATTATTTAAATAGCTTCAAATTTGAAAATATCAGCAAAATATCCATTAGATATTCTACAATTAATTTTTGAAATTTGGATATTTTGAAAAACTCACATATCTGAAACAGAATTTGACATCACAACACACACATCTTCATCCATCTTCATCGGCTCCAATAGGTTCCTTCATAGTGTCAATTCTTTGTGTTTTCTTACAAGTGTTATGATAAGTATATTGTCAAAGTTGTCAAACAAGTGTCAAATTTTTTAGTTTGGTTCGTGTTAGATAATAAAAAATCCCATATAAAATACGTAATTTACAGTATCGTATTATGCTTTCTTGCAAAATTGCTGCTAGGAGCAAACCTACTATTGAATTTATAAATATGCCAAAAAAATGAGAAGAAAAGAAAATTGTGGCTGGAAGTTATACGTCGAAGAGCTGATAATTGGGGTTTTACATTTAATTTTACCTTAACTCTTTAACACCCCTTATTTCGGTAGCAGTAAAACAATCGTTTTCTGATATAGATTCAGCCACCATCCAGCTATCGACTTTCAGTAAACTGTCCGACTTAGCTTGAGTGTAGTCTGTATTAGCCATTATTACTTTATTACTCATTTATAATGGAAAATGTCAACGTCAAATGTCAAATTAGAAGTTTGTTATTAATATGTGACAAACTAACGCCTACGTTTATTTATCTAAATAACAAAAATAAACTGTTTTTCTATTGGCTGTGAATGACGTAATGTATGTGCGTTTACGACACAGGAGTGGGGGGTTGTTTTTCATGACTATTTTTGGCGCCAAACTTATAATTTAATTATTTACAAAAATAACAACAAATTATTAAAAAAATAATTAATAATAAGAAAAATATTGCATAAACTTTTATTTAAAATACTTTTAGAAAAATGTGAAGCAGGCTCATTAGTAAGAAAAGTGATTTGTTACCATGCTTACTTGTTGCTAATGTTTTGTTTTTATTTATTTATGTACCTATTTTCCCTGAAGAAGACAGCAGTATAAGCTACACAAACTAAAAAGGTTGTATTATTCTTACTGTATTCTGAAAGATTTTCTAATAATTTAATCAATATGTTTTTACACATATTTCATCATTTATTTCGTTATTTATTCCGTTATAGATAAAAATAATAAAAAACGAATAGGGTGCTATACACCTCAACGCACTAATTACGCAAAAATTATCCACCGCATACTAAGGCAGGGTTAAGAAGGTTAACAAAATTTGTTGCCTTAATTGTTAATATTAAAAAAAATCTGGAATGATTAGTTAGTTCTTTCCATGTAGCCAATAAATTCGATCAGACTCTCAACGAAATAGAATTGATTTAACAGACAACAGAACTACAAAGTTTTCCGTATATCAAAGGAGATGCACAACTCGAAACTACACAAACTAATATCAAATTGCATCCCGAGAGTTAAACATAACTCATTCAAGAATTCCAGAATAATTTAAAAATTAATTAATTCCTTGACACAAGAACGTAAAGCAACTTTACCCATACAAATTCTAATTTGTTTTGTCATTTAATCAAACGTGCCATGACCCCTTAATCCTTACGGCAATAAATTCGCGAACGTGTTCCAAAATTATATTCGAGCAATCCGTGGAAATAAGTGGGACAAGGACAGAACGGGATATATCTTGTGTACACATGTGTGCCACTACGCGACGCCATTACGTATATTGTTATTCCCGACCATTGTTAGACAAATTGGTTATTATTTATTTATGATTTGTGTCAAATATGACTTACATATTCAACTGCCGAGAATACGATGAATTTATATTTAGACTGCCGTGGTTTATGTTTGACAAATATTAATATCTATTGTTATAAAAATGTTTTCACAATAGCGTTGTTGTTACGTTGTACTACGCGACAGAATCAAAATATTTTTTGAAAGATTGGTTCTTTTCCGGGTTACTGAGCCATGGGCTTTTAGGCGAATTAGGTTATAACCTATCGTTTAGCTCAATGTTCTATTCAACGTCTTTAAATGAACTTATTATAGTTGAGAAATATACGAAGAACCAGGGGAAAAATCTGATGTGGCCAACACATGACGTCCCGTCAATTCCATGTTTGAAATAGCAATGAACTTTAAGTAAAGTATCACTTTCGGTTGATCGTTCGTGAACAAAATCTAATTTGTTATTGCAATAAATAGAAAAGTCTGTAATACCAAATTTTGGATTATATTTTATTATGTTTTCCTTGAAAATCGGTTAAGAGCTCCAAATTAAGTGTTACTTCCGGTTTATCATATAGGTATAGTCAATATCTAATGTTGTTTTCAATTATACACGTGTTTTAAATACCAAATTTGAGAAGTTTTGGATCATGTTTTAATATATTTTTTCAAGAAAATCTGTTTATAGCTTCCTGTAAAGTAGTATTTCCGGTTCATCATTTTTAGAAAACATCTAATATGTCGTTCTCAATAATATAAAAGTCTTAAATTTGACAAGTTTTGAAATATATCATAACATATTTTTCACGAAAATCTGTACAGAGCTTCAACTAAATTATCACTTCTGGTGTATCAATTTTAACCAAAATCTAATATGTTTGTTCCTCGTTATATAAAAGCCTTCAATACCAAATTTAAAAAGGTTTGGAATATATAATATATTTTTCTCGAAAATATGTTGCGAGCTTCAAGTAAAGTATCACTTTCGGTTTATCAATTTCAACAAATATCTAATATGTTGTTCCCCTTCATATATATATATATATATATATATATATATATATATATATATATATATATATATATATATATGTCGCGGGGTAGTATCACTGGCAAACTCTATGTCGACCAACACTATTTCAGAACCACAGCGATAATATAAACGTGATGATCTCAGCGTGGCAGACATGCACTCACTCCTGAGCACCGCTACACACTGATTCCATCCAAGCATTGTAGCCAAGAATGCTTGACGTTTCGATTACGACGAAACAATTAAAAGATTATAAGTGATTCATGTAATACTTGATTCATTAAATGATTGTTACGACATGCTTTGATATTACAATCTCCGACATATATATATATATATATATATATATATATATATATATATATATATATATATATATATATACGTACACATCATCGTAAAAATAGTAAATACGTGTTTTGGGGACCCTAATTCGTGCTTATTTACTGAAAACTCACCATGGACTTTTTGGCACGTTTACATTACCTCCCTTGCCTACGGTATGACGGGAGGTAAAAAGGATAAAAGTACATTTTCTAGCAAAATGTGAAGATTGGAATAACAGGTATATTCAGATTTAGGTCAAGTAATTAAAAAATCAATGTGTTATATTTTAACACACCATTTTAAAAAAATAAAAGCAACAATATTTCCCCACATTTCACCGAAATCCGTTAATAAATCCCTCCACCTTTAATCTCCGTGCAACATTAAACAGAAACGACCTGTATACCGGCCGTTGTAACCTCAGTACAGAGCACAAAAACCTGCAACTATCTCTCGACATTCAGTCAGCAGTCACAAACAGCCAAAAAACAAATCTAGCTTGCTATGCGAAGTGAGCTGAGCATCGCACCGAACACACGAACAGTGAACACCGTGTTAAGGTACACGATCCAGCGATAAATTCGCTGACGCCGGTGAGCCAAACATTATAAAACATAACGTACGAGATTCACGTGAACGGTACGAGTAAAATATTGTAAAATGGAAGAGTCTATTGGCGATACGGATGTAAATTTGTTACAATGAGTTGAAGTCATAAATTAATTTCATGTGAAATGTATTAAGTGTATCTGGAAAAATCAATAAGAGTATTGTTATTTTTTTAATTCACAATTATTATAGTAATATGTTGATTCTTAACCTGTTAGAGGTTGGGAAATAATTTATTCCTAATAGCTCATGGATGGGAAATAACAGATCACGCTTCCACTCCACGGGTGGGAAATGTTTTTGTAGGATGCCTAAAGACAGAGCCAATGGGGTCATACCAAAAAGAAAAAATGTTGATTTTTCTTCCATAAATGAAAAATTTACCTAATATTAAGCATATATACATCAAAAATATTTCTTATTATTATACTTTTCGTTCATGACTTTCTTTATAAAGATACTGAGTTTGGTTTTCTGACGTCACAGTTTTGTACACAAATACACGATAGTGAGGCACACCCGTACTCGTACTTCTATTGTACATGAACAGATCTGTAAGTTTTTTCTAACATAACCTTATATAACACATATTTTGAAAACTGAAAATTATTAAAAAACAAATGAAAAAAAATTCAGCCCTGTTAAAGTAAAGAATGTTATATTAAGTGTCGATGGGGGCGGAGAGAAGCGAAGTGATTGGTTTCCGGCGGGTTACCAGTGTAGCGGTTTTTTATGACTAAATCTTACTTAAATAGTGGTATATATTTAATAATAATGTGTAGATACTTTTAATTACAAAAAATATTTTTTTAATGTTTAATTCGTTATACTGATGTTCGTATTGAAATAGTTTACAGATCACAATTTGGTGAAAATTGGATATTTTAGAGACAAACTAAATTATTTACTAACTTATCACATTTTCTGGTGACTGTAAATCAATAAACATTGTGTTCATATTGAAATAATTTTGTGGCCAGAATTTAATGTCTCGTCTCTTTATTAATAAAACTGCAAATACACAATTGCGAGAACGAGAGCAAGATCGAGATTACAAGGTTCGAAAACGAGACGAGATCGATATTTTATATTTCTCGTCTCGTCTCGTCTCGCCTCGCGTGCGTCACTAACGTATTGTTATATCCTATATTTATATGTAGCGGAGACCGGTGTCAATTTTTACAAAATTTAAATTTTTATTTTTCACGAGTTAACGTTACATTTAGAAATTTTGAAATTACCTATATGAGAACCTACCCACCTTAGTGAATAATATTTTGAATTTTAAACTTTTGAAAATGTGACAAATATAAAAGTATAAGGAATTTTAGTCAGACATTACAAATGTTACAATTGACACCTAACTGGTGTCAATAGCAACAGGGCCAGTGTCAATTGTAACAAATTTTAACAGTGATGTAATAAGATAAAATAACAGATAAAAGAAGAAATTATTGAAAAAATAATCATTTATTTATTACCTCAGAAAATACAAAATTCAGATCACTCAACTAAAAGTAAACAAAATATATATTCTGTTGGAGATATGGACCATTTTGACCAATGCCTTTAGTCGCTAACGAAATTTCAGTTTAGGTAAACATAAAATAGGTCTTTCTTCGTACAATTTAACTTGCCCGGTGTCCAGATTTTACATTTTCGCCACTGCAACCAATCTCCTGTGCTCAAAAAATATGGGCCAATACATATCAGAGAGTTTCCTCATCGGAGCCATCTGAAGAGTAATCTGCGACTGTTACTTTCGGAAGTGTTTTCGTTTTTTTGCTCTTCTTCTTATATGTTTTCGATAGCAGTGGTTTTTTCTTATAATTTTTATCATGATCAATACTGTACTTAATTATTAAACACGTTATAATCGACACCATGGCATGTGTTACAACTGACACCGCTTCACTTAAAACGATATTATTTGCTTTTTTTGTATTTATTAGGTAATAATTCGAAATGTTTTTTAATGAAAAATAAAAGCAGATATAACTCACAAACTGATCCTTAACTTGAAATATTTCCGAACAGAGGACTTATAGTGTTTTAGAAACACTGTGTGTCACTATCTGTATTTACTTTTTTGTCGATTTACAGACATTCGTCAGAAACAGACGCCGTATTTGCGCGTATGTACTTACACTAAATACCAAAGAGCTGTGACTCTTTCTGCTTCACTCTGCAAGCGCGTTTTAATCTACTTCGAAAAGATGGCCCTGTTACGTACCCTTGTTACATTTGACACCTGTTAAAATTGACACCGGTCTCCCCTATTGTATATCTGTTTACAAAATTCTCATAATGTTGTCAATTCTTTTGTATGGGCCGAATGCCCGATAGCAAAATAAATAAATATTCTTAATTAATTTCTGGAACACCAACTAATCCTATCATTTCTTTCTCCCACAAATTTCATTATCCAACTGCAGGGGCTCGTATTAGCGTAATTTGACCCTGGTGGATCAATTCCTGTACGTGTTGTTCTCCGCACAATGCCTTCTCCTCTCTAGGTGTTCTCCATAGCGCACCCTGATCCAGATACGTGTTGTGTTCCTGCTTCATTATCGTGAAACGTTCGGCTAATAAAGCTGCCGCGGATTCCGAAAGGTTTATAGTGTTTTGCTGATGGGGTAGGAAACAAGGGTTGCTGACTTTATGGCCCCAGTTACAGGTTTCTTTGTCAGAGTGGATTGGGGTGATTTCATACGGTTATCTAATGGAATTGCGTATTAGGGGTGATCTTTACAGCCACCTAATTTAGCTGGTAAAATCTTATTTAGTAAGAGGAATAAATTGTAAAAAATGAGTTCATTGGCATATTTTTAAGGCCCTGTGTCTACGGCAGGCACCGAACAGTTAAATGAATGTGCCGAAACAGTATCATAGTTCCAGGAAGCAAACTGTAGAGACGCGACAGTGCTTAAATTTTAAGACAATGGATTAAGTCACCTTTAAGTTCAAAACATTTTGCAATATTTTGTATTGTAAAGTGACATAAGTAATCACACATGTCATTGAACGTACGGTTTCACATCTTTAATTATTTGGTAATTCAATATGTAATAGTTTATGGTTTTAGTTGCAGTGCCAGTAGTGATTTATTTCACGATTTCTCCTGTTTTAAAGTGTATTAACTGTGGTTGATTTTTTGACGTAATATATAGAAATGAAATTCAATAAGCTGACGAACATTCGTTGTGCTGTTTGATATAAAGTGCAGTGCAAATAAGCAGATAGACGTTTACTTTTATATTTAACGATGAAATGTCCTACTATTTCCAATACCCTTTTATCTTACATATAAACAAATATTAAAATTGTATGTCTATGTGAGAAGTAATTTTAAATTTATTCAGAAATGAATTTATAGTTATTCTTTTGTGAAATATATGTATGTATCTATATTCAATTCTCTTACTATATCTTTTATTTTAAAAATTCAAAATTTCAATTTATGTATACAACACAATGACATGCCACCTATGTTACAAACTACCAAGCCCACTAAGCCATCACAGTACGCGTTAGTTCATGGAAGCAATCTGTAGATGTCACTATTTCGTAATTCGAAAAATACATTGACTGTCCTGTCTGTAGTTGAGGTGATCCGTGGTCTACGGTACTAGATTTTGGTCCGAGTTGTCGGACATGTTTTCTGATCAGACATTAATAACTTATGTGACTTCAGTTGGCATTGTGCTTAGACGAATTTAAGAAGATGAAGTTAGCTTGAATTTTTATACCAATATTTTATTTTTAACGTAATTATATTTACAACTAATAATTACCTTCCGTCACCTTTAGCTAATTGGTCAACCGGAAGTACCCCCATTTTAAAGTTATTATAAATATTAAAGAATATTTTATTCTCTATAAGATTTGAATGCATTTTATACTTCATAATAAATGAATATAAAGTTTAAAAATCTGATGTGGCCAGCACATAACCTCCCGTCAATTCCATGTTTAAAATAGCAATGAGCTATAAGTAAAGTATCACTTCTGATTGATCGTTTGTAAACAAAATCTAATTTCTCGTTCCAATAAATAGAAAAGTCTGTAATACGAAAGTTTGGATTAAATTTTATTAAATTTTTCCTCGAAAATCTGTTAAGAGCTTCAAGTAAAGTATCACTTCCTGTTTATCAATTTTAGCCAAAATCTAATTTGTTGTTCCCTTTCATATAAAAGTCTTAAATACTAAATATAAAAGTTTTTGAACATATCATAATATTTTTTAACGAAAATCTCTTCAGAGCTTCAAGTAAAATATCACTTTCGGTTTATTAATTTTACCCAAATTCTATGTTATTTTCCTTGATACGAAAGCTTAAATACGGAAAATAGAGATTTTCGGAAGATTGTTGTAAGAGTTACCGTGGACGAAAAAATCGACACACACACACACACACACACACACACACACACACACACACACACACACACACACACACACACACACACACACACACACACACACACACACACACACACACACACACACACACACACACACACACACACACACACACACACACACACACACACACACACACACACACACACACACACACACACACACACACACACACACACACACACACACACACACACACACACACACACACACACACACACACACACACACACACACACACACACACACACACACACACACACACACACACACACACACACACACACACACACACACACACACACACACACACACACACACACACACACACACACACACACACACACACACACACACACACACACACACACACACACACACACACACACACACACACACACACACACACACACACACACACACACACACACACACACACACACACACACACACACACACACACACACACACACACACACACACACACACACACACACACACACACACACACACACACACACACACACACACACACCCTAATTCGTGCTTATTTACTAAAAACTCACCATCGAATTTATGGACCGATAACATTACCTCCCTTACCTACGGTATAACGGGAGGTAAAAATTATAAAGAAATTAAATATCATATATAAGCTAGCTATGCTATAACTCTGGAAAAAGCTGCTATATTAAGGAAATTCTGATTGAAAGGTGTCAGTATCAAGTGCAATGGACTTTTTCAATTTAACGGCTATCTCTTTCTATCGCTGGAAATAGCAAGAAAATGGCGCGAACAACTGCTAGTTGCGCTTTCAAATGACACGTCAAAAATATTGCAGTCATAAAAATACCTGTATTCCCAGTGAAAATTTACATCGTTAGACATTTTAACTTCAATAAAAGCTTTTGCAACTTATTTGGATAAGATTTTTTAAAGTTATCTGAGATATTCTCACATTTTACGTCTCAATTTTTTAGAAACAAACGCCATAGATCTCAGTTTTTCTTACTATGCGCAGATCTCCATTGCGCATATCTTCTATCTCTTTAAATTGAAAAGGTCCATTGACAATATGTTTGTATTATAATTTTACTGGAAATATAAGATCTTTTCCTAGAAACTTTCTGTATGGAATTTGTATAAGATACATACAACTGCCTAAGGAAATGTACAAGAAATTCAATCTTAAATTTCTTTAGAAATGAATTTATAGTTATTGTTTTGTGATTATTTAAAATATATGCATGATATGTCTCGTATATCACAAACTACCAAGCTGACCAAGCCATCACAGTTTGCGTTAGTTCATGGAAGCAAGCTGTAGATGTCACTATTTTGTATTTCGAAAAATACATTGACCGTCCTATCTGTAGTTGAGGTGATCCGTGAACTGACGGAAGGTAATGTGCTCGCCACATCAGATTTTTTTTCTGCATCTACAAATCTACACTTTGTAAGTACAAATATATTACTAATTGTTAGACATCAAATTTTAGCTTTAAAGTTTTTAGTGACTAGTGTTTTTAATGTTTAAAATGAAAAGACTTTTGTAAACATTTAGCATGTATTCGGCACTTTTAATGGGAAGGAATCATATATCGAATAAAACGACATTAAGATAGTGAAAAAACAGATAGATTCGAATTTCCAAAAATATGGGCGACAACTCTAGACAAGTTATAATGCAAACATCAGCAATATACTTACAGAAAATAGCTTATATATAATATACTTATAATACTGTTGTCAGTTTTTACTTATAAAATAACTTTCAAAAAATGTTCTTTTGTATAAAAATTAAATTACAAATAAATTGGGTCTCTTTACTTCGGACAAAGCCCTTATAAAATAATTAGATTGTTAACTTTCATTCTTTTAATAAACTGTACGTATACATTTTCTTAGAAGTGAACAACTGCGCCAATGACTTCTCTCCCAGTTTTGGCTATGCTACATCTGTATCATAAATTCAAAGTTTCGACTTTGGACTCTCTCGATGTGTGAATCTCTCGAGCAGACTTTTCGTATCTTCTGCTGGCTGGATGCGTTCGTTTCTGTTTTTCCATTATTTCACGATAGAGCGCCGTTAGTGTCCGGCGCAGGAACTAGCTGTGACGTCATATATCCTCACGTCACATAAATCACACACTTCCGTGTATGTACAGCAGCGTCGCATCGTAGGAGGCCACGACATTACGACATGTGTGAGCAAACCCCACATATGAGTTGAGGAACATTTGATTGATTAAAGTTACATTGTTAAAGATAATTTAATTTACTTGTAGTTTTATATCTAATACAAGCGGTGTCAAACAAATTCTACAAAGTTCAGAAGTCGGTATGAATGACTTTTGAGCGCCCCAGGCAAAAATTGTAAATTGCGCCCCTCATTTCTTACAATTTTGTTTAGATTACATAGGTACAAAAATTAGAAAAGAGGCGATTTGTATCCATAACTCGCGAACAATCACAGAATCTTTAATCTGAACGAATTATTTTTGAAATCATTTTGGATATTTAAAATACAGAGATTTTTACCTCTCGCTAAAAGAGATATTGAATTCATGCTCAAAATCGCATATCCGAATTTTAGTGAATAAGCACGTTTTAAGGTCCCTAAAATCCGATTATAACATTTTTACGATGATGTCCGTATGTGTGTGTGTGTGGATGTTGGATCCACGATTTCTTAAATCCTGTAAGACTTAAGATATTTTTAACTACGGATTCCTCAATCTAACAATAATGGGAAGAGTTGATTAAGTTTTGGTAACAATCGGACAACCGGAAGTAGTAGTTACAAGAAAAAAATCATCTAAATATTAATTGCGTAGGCTTCCACAGTCTGAGTCATGAGAAATATTCGTTTTCCGGGAATGGACTGTGTCATATTTTGAGTCAGAGCTCAACGTTTCGCCCGCAGTCATATGGGGCATCTTCAGGAGCAAGGGGGATAGTACTGTCTTAAACACGGTTACCCGACGTGTCAACCACGCTAGAGGCCGAGTTTAAGCAACAAGGAGGGAGACTCAGTTTACAAGGTTACTCCACGTGTAAACCACGCTAGAGGCCAAATAAACCAAGTGACGAAAGAAGGCCGAGAAGACGGTTATATACTAATCTAAAGATACGGTAGATGAGCAGAGCTAATGAGGACCAATGGGAATCGAGTTCGTAATGGTAGATTGGGCGTGTCGTGTTCCGAGCATCACCTGTTTCCACATGTGGCTTAAGAAATAGCCATCATCCCGATTGATGTTATTCGGATGTTTCCATATTTCTAAAGTTTCCCTGTATTTACGTCTGTAAAACTCAGGGACAGGAGCTAAAATGCGGGAATTTTCAAATAAGATGTTATGTCCTGTGTTGTGTTGGTGTTCTGCGACCGCGATCGCCAACGAATTTAACCTTTCTTCTTTCTTAGTATAACGTAAAAAATATAAATAGGATTTAATTAATATAAGTTTGCTGCAACTGGAATTGTCAGCATTATGATTAAAGCTACACACTGGACGAGTCAATAAACATAATTTAATTTTTAATTTATTTTGCAAAAAATTGTCTCAAAAAATGTCGTCCTAAAACCAATTTCGTCCCAGGCGGTCGAATTGACTATATTTTTTTGAGTCTATCTAGAGTCGAATGATATCGGTTGCACAGCGAGGAAATGCAAAATAAAGACTAAATCGATTTTGCATCTAATAGAATTAGTTTTTCTCCAACATTTCAGCCCCTAATTCATCCCAGTTAAAACTACGGTTAATAAATTTTTTGTCGTCCCTGAAAAGTAAAGGATCTTATATTAAGCGTCGATAGGAGCCAACACGGAGTGAAAGGGAGTGATTGGTTGCCAGCGGGTTCCCAGTGTAGCGCTTTTTTATGAATAAATCTTACTGAAATAGTAGCATATAGTTAATGATAAAGCGTAGAAACTTTTAGTTATAAAAAATATTTTTTTAAATGTTTAATTAGTTTTACTGATGACAGAATGTATTAACAGATGTTCGTATTGAAATAATTTGGTGACTAGAATTTAATGTTTCGTCTCTTTATTATAGTTATACGATTGTAAATACACGGAAGACGGAAAGATTGGTGCGAACTTGTCTTTTGTAGTTCAACTGATACGTAAATACCGAGGTAAATACGTAGTGCGCAAGCGCGTATTTTTACAGCGTGACTCTCGCGCGACAACGAGACAAGTCCCAAAAAAATGTGCGAGAACGAGAGCGAGATCGAGATTGTAGATCAAAAAAGGAGACGAGATCGATATTTTATATTTCTCGTCTCGTCTCGCCTCGCGTGCATCACTAATCTACACTACAACTTTCAAATTATTGGTCATTGTTGTTTGTAAATTAGTGCTGTACTATAATTGGTACTAGCTCCTGTGGTGCGGCCTATTATTATAAATAAATAAATGATATATTTATAAGTATGTATAAATTTGTCCCTGACATTTAATCTTTAATCCTTACCAAATAACCCTAAAGAATTGGGCATACATTAGAGTTCAATCGTATGTAATCTCCTTACAGTAAAACTGGAAAAATTTTCTCCACAGTGAACGTGTTAAAGAAGAACAGCTATATTACAAAGAATATGTCACGTATAAATACATACTAACACGAAAATTAAAATGTGTGTCCCTTCTTGATATCACAAAACAACCCTTCACAACTTTTTCCCCTACCAACCATTAATCTTGTCACATCTTTTTTCCTTTGGTCACCCCCTTGTTGTATGACGCTCGAGCGATAATTGAAGAGCGCAAAAACAAGCGACTGCTTGCTCTCAGGTGAGCAGCGGCAGCGGCGGCGGCGAGGTCAGGTTATGTGAGGTTTGAGGTCAGAAAGTTAGGTTATGTTGCAGCGCTAGAGGGAATGCTGTGCTACAGGAATCTTGCAAGAACTTCCGGGAGGAATCAGGATGAGTTATGTTTGAGGAAATTGTTTAAATTAGTCTAAAGTGCTGAAGCGTTGTTTATTAAACAAGAAAAAGTTTATTTCAGGTGTAGAACAAAATGGAGGAATAGTTCTGAAATTGTTCAAGATGAATAGTTAATATTTTGTAGTGCATATTACTTAGTAAAATAATAATAATAATAATAATAATAATAATAATAATAATAATAATATTAATAATAATAATAATAATAATAATAAAAATCAGGTAGCATGAAGTGAAATTGGAAAGCGACTACTTACTTAAAACTAATCTACGAAATGTTACGGGATTTAAAATAATAGTGTCGTAAAAATGCTATAAAATGCTTTAATCAAACTTGAGCGCTAAGGAAGACCAGCTGTTCGCCTTTAAATAATATTATTACCCATATGTTTTCGATTGCTGAAGGCTTCTAACAATTTCATATTTATTTTATACTCGTATAAGTACACAACACATTTCCAATAATAGTTTATTAAAGAACAAATTTTATAAGTTTTTTTCACACACGTTAAAATCTTAGATCCCTGGCGTGTTTTCAAAATGACGAGTGCGAAAAAGTCCTTTATATTATTTTTTTTAACCTTCCGTCATCTTGTTGTGTGTATGTGTGTGGGTGGGTGTATATATATATATATATATATATATATATATATATATATATATATATGTGTGTGTGTGTGTGTGTGCGTGCGTGCGTGCGTGCGTGCGTGCGTGTGTGTGTGTGTGCGTGCGTGCGTGCGTGCGTGCGTGCGTGCGTGCGTGCGTGCGTGCGTGCGTGCGTGCGTGCGTGCGTGCGTGTGTGTGTGTGTGTGTGTGTGTGAAAAAAATTCGCCTGCGATAACTCTAATACTACAATTCCAAAAACTGTAATTCTTTCGTATTCTTCTCCGTTACAGCCATATAAAGAGCTGATTAGATTTTGGTTATAATTGGGCTACCGGAAGTACCCTCATGCATTTGTAGATTTTAACAGTTTTTCTTGAAAAAATGAAGTTAAATATAATTTTTTTACATTTAGTGTCATTATAAATATTAAAGACTATTTTATTCTCTATACGATTTGACTGCATTTTATACTTCATATTAAATGGATGAGTAAAAAAATTACAAAGAAATAAAAAATCATAAATTAGCCATCTATGCTATAACTGTGGAAACAGATGCTATATTAAGAAAATTTGGATTGAAAGGTGTCAGTGTCAAGTAAAATTGACATGTATGTTTCTGTTATAATTTTACTGAAAATATAGGATCTTTTGCTATAAACTTTCTGTATGGAATTTGTATAAAATACATACAACTGCCTTAAGGTAATGTACAAGAAATATAATCTTTTTGCAAGGAACTTTCTGTATGACATTTGTACAAAATACATAGAACTGACGAAAGCTAATGTGCTAGCCACATCATATTTTTATATTTTGTAGCTTTTATATACTAAAATATTTAAAAATAAACTGCTAGATTATATTAAACCGAGTTAAGCCATTTAATATTGGATTACATCGCCTTTATTAATACCAGCTTTAATTCTATTAGGCATTGGATCCCTAAGTCCTGCACATTTTCCTGTGAGTATTGTCCCATATGTCTTGTAAGGTAGATTTCACTGTACGCACAGAATTTTTACGAAGTTGCTTTTCATTGTAGCAAAAGTAAAGGGTTTCGGAAGAAGCTAAATCTGGATTAGAAGATGACCCTTAAAATACCGGTCGAACTACTATCACCAATCATTCGGCTTACAGTTTTCTAAAGTTTTAAGTCTGTATTTAAAGTAGCCGAAAGAATTTTGTAGAATTTTCTAACCATTTGTATAGATTTTATAATTTGTTGAAAATGTAAATTGGCCCAATAAATATGAGTTTGGGCTCGCATAAAGTTTGAATTTTTGACTAAACTGTTGAATTTTTAGAAATAAAATTCAATATATTTTGATCCAACATCAGTGGAAACAAAACCAAAACCTGCATATTAACCTGTTAAATTTGTCTCTCCATCCTAAAAGTTTCCAGAAAATATCTATAATAAGATTGTGTAATCTTATAGAGGAAGTAAATGACCTAATCATAACAAATATCCCGAACTACATGTTCATAACATAACATCGTGTAGCTAGCCATGAAAAAACAAAACACTGCAGAGCAGCAGGAGCACAGCACAACAAAACAGCAGACAGTGCTGTGCACAGCACACTTCATATCCACTATTCGGACGAGTCGTTGGGATGATGTGACTTTCCACCGTAATTTATAACTGTCTCAAGTTTCGTTATTGCGTTGTTTGCCTGTCAGTTATATTAAATTTTCATTTCGCATCAGACTGCACAGTGAAAAATCGCTCCACATATAAAGCGCATGAACATATGGAAGTAATAAAAACGCAGGGATGTATTTACTGCGTTTTCTGTACAGTTTGTCGATGCGCATAATCGTGCGCACTAAAGATGTTGTCTAAGGTACAGTTTGTGTCTAGAATTAATATTTAATTATTACTACAATTTATCCCATATTACCAATGAGTATAATACGAGTAAGAGGATTAGGCTCGACACTTGGTTCATATTAAAAAAAAAATCTGATGTGGCCAGCACATGACCTCCCGCCAATTCCATGTTTAAAGTAGCAATGAACTTTAAGTAAAGTATCACTTCTGGTTCATAGTTTATAAACAAAATCTAATTTCTTATTGCAATAAAAAATCTGGTGTGGCCACCACAATACCTCCCACCATATACAGACCGAGTCACAAAAGATACTAGCTAATCCTTATTTTTGGATTCGCGAATTTTACTCCGATTTTGGCAGTTTATTTCTTAAAATATAGTCTAATCTAATCCAAGGATTTTTGGTAATAAAATGAAGATAAAATTTTAAATACCGGAATAGAATATAATTCACTAATCCAAAAATGTGGGTTAGCCTTTTTGCGAATCGTTAATTTTTATTAATCTAAATACATATCTACATAATATTATGGTATATATATATATATATATATATATATATATATATATATATATATATATATATATATATATATATATTATTATTATTAATAATAATAATAATAATAATAATACTAATAATAATAATAATAATAATAATAACGGCAAATTTTTACACGTTCAACTTTTTGGTAATCAGAAAGCTGTTGTAGCACAATTTTTTTTTTGTAAATGCACGTGCTCATGCTTTTATATCGCATAAGTGGTTTTATTGTCTTCTTCGATTATTTTCTAAAGAGCAGTAATGCTCTTTTTGGTAAAAGCTTTGGGGGACACCCTGCTCCTTTTTGATGCTAAAGCCCGATCCAGACGACATGGCAAATGTGAACCAATGTTTACATTTGTATAGTTGGCCATGTCGTGTGTACGGGTAACCAATGACCAACCATGACCAACCATCACAAATTTTGGCATTGGTCGACGTTCGCTTCAGAGGCGGTAAACTGTACACACATCAAAGGAATAACCAACGTTGGCTAATACATTGGCAACTCTATCCAGACGACTGGAACGAACTTGTCATTTAGTGGTGGAACAAGCAACAAGTCATCATGTCTGAGGGTCAAAGTGAATGGTCAAATGATTTAATCTTTGATTTCATTGCACTGTATGAAAAAAATCAACTTTTATGGGATCCAAAAGATCTAAATCACAAAAACAGAAATAAAATTAATGATGCCTGGAATAAAATAAGGGAACAATTAGCGGGAAATTTCACTATAGTATAATAATAATAATAAATTAGCTGCAGAGCAAATTACAACTGCAGCACTTGCAACAGCGACTTCCTCGTCACTTTGCATTTTGCCAAATATTGGAAGTGATGTTCGCCTAAATTTCAAAAACTACAATAGACATATCGTGTGGATGCTACTCATGGCAAATGTTCATATTTGCCAATCTATAACCAACATTGGTTCATATTACATGCGCCAAAATATGCCAATTATTTGTCATACCGTCTGGATCGGGCTTAAGTAGAATTCTGTTTTGTTCAAATTCTTTATATTAGAGATAATTTGTAACTTTGTAACCAAAGAAGACACTTGTTCATTAGAAATTGAATCCAAACTTGCATTGCACTCATAAGCACATAAACCTCTTTTGAATTTATATAAATCATGTTTCTATATTTCAACGAATATTTTTATGTGTTTCTTATTTGCTTACGAAATGGTAATTGAATCAGAAATAATTCTTGGCCCTAGCTCCACGTACAATTTACTGATTCAAATATTTATATATATATATATATATATATATATATATATATATATATATATATATACAGTGTGTCTGTCTTAAAGGTGTACATAAAAGATTAACATGGGAAATCAGTTTTTTGCAATTTCTTGCTCGCCTAATTATTTTAAGCAAAAACGCGTCAAAGTGTTAGGGCATAGAATTCTGCATCCAAATCAATACACAGAATTACCTTTACATGCTTTGTAACGACAGAAAATAAAGATGAAAATTTCGAAAATTGCGTTGAAAATATCGACAGCCATGGAATTGAACAAAAAATAAATAAATGCTTGATGTTTTATCAAATTGTCAGAAACGTCAAATAAGTTAACTTACGTTGTGACAGATAAAACGTCAAGCATTTATTTAATTTTTGTTCAATTCCATGGCTATCGATATTTTCTACGTAACTTTCGACATTTTCATAATTAATTTCTGTCGTTACAAGGCATGTAGATGCAGAATTTTATGCCCTATAGCTTTTTTGAAGCGTTTTTTGCTTAAAATAATTAGACGAGCAAGAATTTGTAAAAAACTGATTTCCCATGTTAATCTCCTATATACACCGTTAAGACAAACAAACGGTATATATATGAAACACACATATGTGGGTAATAAAACGTAGGTACGTATTTACCGCGTTTTCCGCTCGGTGGCTCTGTTTACAGTCCAATGAGAAGTTGCTGGAATTTTTAGGAAAATTTGTTTTTATGGTCAAATGTGCAGGTAAATATTTGTAATTAATGTTAGTTTTTCAGTCGTGTTATTGTTGATTTTTGTTCTCTCTTTACAAATTCCACCGGGTGTAAAATAAAAATGGAATTTACTATGTTGGTTTTTAAATTTAACACAGTCATATATTGGTTTTGTATATGATATTCCCATGTTTAATGTGGGTATACATTGTTACAAAAAATATACTTTACTTACTTAATCGATGAGCCCTTATACCATTTCTGGTGTCGGGCTTTAGTTGAGTTTGAGTCTTATTTGTAGCTGTTAATGGCTTCTGTTGGCGATCGTTTCCACAATTCTCTCCATTGCTTTCTATCTTGCGTCCTACTTCTTATTACGTCCCAAGAGATGTCTCTTCTCTCTGCGGCCTTTCTAATCTCGTCTACCCATGTTTTCCTCGGTCTACCTCTGCGTCTTCTTTTACCCACCCTTGCTTCATACACCTTTTTTGTGTCTCTGCTTTCGTCCATCCTCTGCATATGACCAAACCATCTTAATTGACCTTCCTCTATTATTTGTTCTACTGCCTTTGTTTTTAATTCCTCTCTATACTTGGTATTTCTCACTCGGTCTAGTTTCGTTTTTCCTTTAATTTTTCTGAGAAATCTCATTTCTGCGCCTCTTATTTTGCTTCTATCATTCTCCGTGGTAGTCCATGCTTCAGAACCATATGTTAGGACAGGAATAGCTACTTTTTTAAAAACTTGAACTTTTGCTTCCACTGGAATTTCTTTCTTTGCTAGGATATTCGTTTTTAACGTA
Source organism: Harpalus rubripes (assembly GCA_963082715.1). NCBI lineage: Eukaryota > Metazoa > Arthropoda > Insecta > Coleoptera > Carabidae > Harpalus > Harpalus rubripes. Next base: position 9,914,156 of record OY720450.1, read on the forward strand.
TTAAATAGTTTTCCTGCTGCTCCAGTCCTCGCCATGATTTCTCGATTTATTTTCCCGTCCCATGTGAATATTGATCCCAAATATTTAAATTCTCCTACTTGTTCTAGCACTTTGCCCTCTAATGTTAACTTGTGTTCTTTCTTACTTGTACTGATGACCATTGTTTTAGTTTTGTCTTGACTTATTTTCATATTTATTTTACCAAGATAGTGATTGTAGATATTAAGGTTTCTTTGTAGTTGCATTTCATCTTTGGCTACTAAAACTTTATCATCTGCATAACAGAGTTCTGAGATACTAACTTGTGTCATTTTCCATTGCCCTACTTTAAATTGCTTTATTTCCTTTCTAGCGTTTTTAATAGCTGAGTCCAGGACGACTGTGAATAGAAGTGGGCTCAGAATGCATCCTTGTCTTAGCCCGATTTTTGTTTCGAATTTTCCTGATTTCCAATTGTTTGTTCTTACGTAACCTTTTGTTCCTTCGTACAGGCTCTGCACTCCTGTTATGAGATATTCCTCTATTCCCCTTTCTCTAAGCGTTGTCCAGACGTCATTCCTGTTTATTCTGTCGTATGCTTTTTCAAGGTCTATAAAGCATAGATGTAGTTCTTTATTTTCTCTCAGTGCTTTTTCACTTATTTGACGTAGCATAAATATTGCATCTAAAGTCCCTCTATTAGGTCTAAATCCATACTGGTTCTCTTCTATAGTGTTTTCTAGTTTTTCTCTTAACCTTACTTCTAACATCCTGGCGTAGATCTTGGCTACTGTGCTTAATAGCGTTATTCCTCTGTAGTTACTACATTCTGCGGGGTCCCCTTTTTTAAATATAGGTGCGATTATTCCTACCTTCCAGTCTTCTGGGGCTTCCCCCTTTTTTAATACTTGGTTCATCAGCATCAGTATTCTTTCTTTTGCTTCATCCGGGGCAGCTATTATCATATCCATTGTTATCATATCGGTACCTGGGGCTTTTCCCAATTTACTTTTATTTATTGCTTTTTCAAGTTCTTCTCTCGTCAGTATTGGGTGTCCTCTTTGTTCCTGTCCGTTGTTTGTTTTGTTATTTTCGTCATTCTCTGTTTCGATATCTTCTAGAAGTTCTTTGAAGTATTGTCTCCATCTCTCCATTATTTCTTCCTCTTTTTGTAATGTATTTCCGCTTTTGTCCTTCACTGCTTTAAGTAAAGGACCTTTACTTTTTCTGAAATTTCTTACCACTCCGTAGAACATTTTTTGATTTTCCCTATAATTTCTTTCCATCTTCTCTCCAAATTCTATCCATGTTCTGGTTTTTTCTTCTTTTATTATCTTTTTTACTTTTGTTCTTTCTTCCTTATATGCTTCATAGTCTTCTATGCTTCTATTTGTCAGGTATTTTTTCCATTTTTTCTTTTTATCTTGTACTGCTAGTTTTACTTTATCCGACCACCATGCTGTTTTCTTTGTCTGTTTGTTATTTATCTTGCTTGTCCCACAACTTAATTCTGCTGCTTGGAGTATGTTATTCTTAAGTGCCAACCATTCGTCTTCTATATTAACGTATGCAGCCATGTTCATTACACTTTTCCTGAGTATTTCCTGATATCTTTCCCTGTTTTTTGTTTCTCTTAACATGAAGCATTTTATCTTTCTGTTGGCTATTGTTTTTCTCTTTTGTTCTATAGTTTTATTTTGCTGTCTTAAATTCATCTGCACCAAATAATGATCGCTTCCTATCTCTGGCCCTCTTTTACTTCTGACGTCTGTAATCAAATTACGCATATCTTTATTTATTAGGAAGTAGTCTAAAATAGACTTTTCATTCCTGCTTTTCACTTCTCTTGTTATTTTGTGGATCTCCTTATGTTTGAAGTGTGAATTAGCAATTAAGAATTCATTTTCTACACACAATTCTATAAGTCTTCTTCCATTATTATTTTTCTCCTTTTCACCATGTTTACCTAGGCACCACTCGATACCCGTATTCTCCATTCCTACTCTTCCATTTAGATCGCCCATAATTATAAGTTTAGAATCTATTTTATCTATTTCATTTTGCCAATTATCGAAGAAAATATCTTTCTCTTCCTTTTTTGCGTTATTATTTGGGGCATAGACTACCATTAGTGTAACAAAATCATCCTGTATTTTCACTTCTACAGTAATTATTCGTTCATTTATATAATTTACATTTCTCACCTTTTCCATATTTCTGCTTTTTATCAATATTGCTACTCCTGCCTGCGCATTTTCGTCCGTGTTTACCCCTGACCAATACATCCAATATCCCTTTTCTAGTTGTGTCAACCCGTTTCCTTTCTTTTTTGTTTCTGTTAAACCAATAAAATCTAAATTCAGTTTTTCTATTTCATCCACTATTTCATTTTCTTTATCCCTAATCCCTCTTACATTCCAAGTTCCGAATTTAAGTCCTATCTTGTTATTTTTAGTTTGTGTATTTTCTTTTCTTTTTACTTTGCGATGTTTTTCGTTATTATATATATTTTTGTTATCCTTAATCGTGTCCGTTTTCGTTCCTGTTGTTCTAAGACCGTAGTTTCCCACCGTCTTATTTCTTTTCGCTAATCGTTTTTTGGCGTTTCTTCTTTGACAACATTGTTGTCTTTTTCACTCCATTTATACATTTCATTTTCAATCCATATCTTTCTATACCCCACTATTGCCTTTTTCCCCAAGGACCTTTCACTTCTCGCAATTTTTCGAATTTCGGCTTGGATTCTTCTTTCATTATTTGTAAGGTCGTTTTCTATGAAAATTGCTTTATTTTTTAGTTTCCATTTATTTTTCATTACCGTTTGCTTCCCGATCCAGTCCTTCATTTCTACTAATAGCATTTCTTTGTTGTTTTTATTATTTATTTGTTTTACCTGAAGTATTTCAGATTCGATCTCCATGACTTCTTTAAAGAGGGTTTCCACATTTTTCTTTTTATCCTGATTAGCTTTGAGGCCAGTGATTATTATATTATTTTTCCTCTTTTCTTTTTCCTGTATTTCAGTTCGATGTTCTAGTTTTTCAATTCTAGTAATAAGGTCATTTCTTTCTTTGTGCCATTCTTCTCTACTTTTTGTAAATTCTTCTCTCAATTTTTCATTTTCTTCTACGTGTTTTGTTATTATATCCTTCAGCATCTTATTTTCTTCAGTATTTTTCTCTATCATGCCTTTTAGATCTTTGAACATTTTCTCTATTTTATCCATCTCTTCTGGGTTTAATGATTGTGTTTTTCCTTCTGGTGATCTGATAACTCTTTTACTACGCTTAAATATCTCCTCCTCTGTTTGAGGACTTGTTATTTCCGCTCTCTCTCTTTTATTTTGGTTAGACATACAGCCTTCTATCTCCGCAATTCGTATAAGAACTCAAAAGTTCGCACGTAATAGGAATCTGAATCGAATAAATCACTATTGCCGTGTTTCAGAACTTTTGGCGGTCACTGGCTTACTCACTTTATGAATCCCGCCCGCACCAACGCGCACAAAAACTTTGCACAGCTGATTTGCTTAGGATCGTTGACTGTTCTTTTATTTACTAATGTCACTTAAGATTACACTCTGTTTCTAAATTTTACAGCACTTTACACTAGTTTCACTATTTACACTTAGTCCTAACAAGGATTTAAAAAATTAGCTGCGAATTTACTCCGATTTTTCACTATTTTTTTTATCACCCATCTACACTATAATTTATCACTGTCGCCAGCGGTACTCCCAAACCAAATTCATATAAAAAAATGTAGTATTGAACACTTGAAAACTTCCAAACCCGAATTTTACTTCAACGGATATTACTTAATCAGAATTTAATAATAATATTCGTAATGGTTAACTAAGATTGTGTTACGATGTGTTTAAAAATGAAGACATAAGTATAACTGCTTGTAAATTTATACAAATCTACTGTTTCTCTGGTTTTGGCACTTTCAGAAGTTCAAAACTAGTTCTGAGAATGTTTCAATATTTTTTTAAAAGATTTAACATCATTACATTGTTTTAACTCTTCCGACAATTTGTTGTAAAAAATAATGCCAAAATACAGTGGATCATTTTCATAAAAGGCTGTTCTATGGTGAGGAATTTGTATTTCTAGTTACATAATTATGTACATCACTCATTTTCGGAAATTTAGACATATTTTCTTTAACAAAAACTAATGTATGATAAAGAAACAATGATGGAACAGTCAAAATATTATTTGTTACATAAATATCTTTACAAGACTTATTGTAATTTAGTTTGAACATATATATCTTATAGTACGTTTAGCAAATTTTGCATAATGAAAAGATAAAATAATATTTATATTACATAAGAGCTTAATCTGCGAATAGCAAAACATATTTTTGATAAATTGCTACAAACTGTGTTTATATGCAGCAAGTTTTTAGATAGGATAAGACCAAGTACCTTAGTATTTTCGACTTGATCAATATTGTTGGTGCCAAATTTAATTATTACTGATTCATCTTCTCCGACTTTATCCTTATTGTAAATTGTGAAGCGCATAAAAACTGATTTTTACCTTCCGCTACCCTTGGTAAGGGAGGTATAGGGATCGTGCTAAAAATCGCTTATCGAGATTTTGGTAAATGAGCACGTTTTAAGGTCCCTAGAATCCATGTATGTGTGTATTTTGTGGATCCTCCACTCTAACTCAAATACTATTATTCAAAAAAATTTGAAATCTTGTATTTCGAACTTACTCTGTAATGGGAAGAGCCCATTAGATTTTGGTGAAAATCGGATAACCGGAAATGGCACTTTACTAGAAGCTCAAAATAGTTTTTCTTCGAAAAATACCTTTAAATGTAATTTTTTCGACATTAATATTATTATAAAAATTAAAGATTATTAAATTTTCTACAGATTTGCATTAATACTTTTTCTCTATATTTTATGGATAAATTTATAAAATTATGTATAATTTAAATCCCAGAGCTACGCTTTAAACAAACAAAACGCAGTTATTCAAAAGTATGTAACTGACAGATAAATGTCACTATCAAAGAACTAATCATTTCAAAATAATATTAGTAACGTTTTAAAAAGAAAAAGTAAATAGAACAAAAGAAAAGGAATTCGATTCAGCATAAGTAAATATATTGGTATGTATTTAAATTAATAAAAATTAACGATTCACAAAAATGTTTAATATTATTAATATCGTGACTATAAACAAATAAAGAAATATCATCAGCGTAGGCTATAAAATTGGGTATATTTGTTTTAATTTTTGTGTCATCTACTAAATGGCTAAAATGGAACAGAGCATAATTAACTAAAGTTTTTATTTACATGGTTACATTCCGTAGCCCAGCGGGCGGGCGTCCCAAAACTAAAAACACTACATGTTCCGACAACAAAACGTCTGCACGACTCGACGAACTCATCTCGACTGTCTTTCATGTTTACTCCATGAGTGACTGAAGTCGACACTCTTCAAAAACAAAACGTTATCTTCAGAACAGGATTATCTTAGGGGTACAGGGTGCATAGGCTAGAGCATTCAAAGTCACGCACGTATACATAATAATTTCTCAACAAATAAATGTCGTTACTATTATAATACGATAAAAATTTCTAATGTGAATTTTGACATTTATAATTTAAATAGATAAACAGAGTTGAAATATGATTATTGCAACTAAAATTTAGAAAAGTTTATAAAAAGTTATTTTTCTACAAATCTATTAAAAATGGGCTTTTTAATGTTTGTTTTTAGCGTTAAAAATGTCATTTTATGGCACCAGTGTTAAAAGTGACAGATCATTGTTACTTTTGACACCAGTGTTAAAAGTGAATGTCAAAAAATTATTAGAAATACAAATTTAAATTAAAAAATAGTGTTTGTAGAAAAATAGTGTATGATATACGTGTTAAAAGTGATATTATTTTGTTCGAAGGTTTGGATCACTCTGCTTCGCGTCGTGTTCCAATCTTCCTTCTCACAAAATAAAATGTCACTTTTAACACATATATCATAAATAACTATTATCTGTTATAACTCTTACCCTCGCCTTGTCACAGCATTGTGCATATGCTTGCAATCATTGGAAGTGTGTGCAACAATTTATTTTCCTTAATCGCATATTGCATTCTAGGTCGTGCAATACTGCATCTTACAGTTCATATCACGTGTCAGCTACGTCAACCAGGTACAGAATACAAAGCACCTACTCTCGTAGTTATTAAAAATAATTCTGCAAGTTACCGTAGCACCCTTCATTAAAATAATTAGCGTTATTTTCACTTCGTCCATCTTACAACCCTAACCTATTTGGTTAATTAGTTCGTGAGATGTCATCATGAACTGCGATTGAATGATAGAGAATTATAATTTTCATTTTTAAATGAGGCAGTTGCATGTTTAAAACAAATATGGCATATATTAATTTATAATCAGCCATGAAGCATTTATACTGCAATTGTGGTCATTTTTCTTCAGTAATTTATCTAATTAATATTATGGTTTTTTGTTGCATTATCCTGCAGGGAATCTAGCATAATAGTGAAATTATTTTCTTTTCTACAAGGCTTTTATACCGTAAAGAAACAATCCCTGCATTTGAAGAGAAAACAAAAATGAAAAACAAGATGTTTACTAAAAGTAAAGCGGAAAAAGCGGAAAATATTCATAAATACTCGTAAATATTTAGGCTTTGTCGGCCGGTTTTATTTTGACTGCCACTTTGACAAAAAATAGAAATCTGATGTGGCCAGCACATAACCTCTCGCCAGATATTTTATCTGGTTGTATGCATAAAACGAAAAATATTTTTAATTACAAATACATATATTCATGTCTCACTATACTACAAAATAATTCTCATATATATTTGCAAAATCTATGGGATATTTTAATATAAATTATGTACAATACATACATTTTCTTTATATTCAATATCCTGAAATTTTCTTTTTCTACTTTTCTTTTCTTTTTCTTTATATTCGTCATTTTTTTGCAAATTCCTTTTATATTCTTTTTTACGTATATTCTTTTGCATTGTTGACTTTTTTTATTTTCACAATCTTCGTAATAATGTACAAATATTTTTGACAGTGGCATACAAATATTTTTGACAGTGACATTTATGTGTCAATTACAAACATTTGAATTTATTGCCTTGTTGTAGTTTGATCTGAGATTTTTTACATCAAATTATTTTATATGCATTTCTTTATCTTTAAATCTATAGAAGATATAATAATGAATTTATATTTATCGAATAAAGAATTTAACGTTCTTTAATATAAGTATTTACATAAATTTTCGATAAATAATATTTAGATGATTTTTTTCTTATAACTACTACTTCCGGTTGTCCAATTGTTACCAAAACTTAATCAAAGCTTCCCATTATTGTTAGATTGAGGAATCCGTAGTTAAAAATGTCTTAAGTCTTATAGTATTTGAGAAATCGTGAATCCAACATCCACACACACACACGCACACACACACACACACACATACACACACACACACACACACACACACACACACACACACACACATACGGACATCATCGTAAAAATGTTATAATCGGATTCTAGGGACCTTAAAACGTGCTTATTCACTAAAATCTGGATATGCGATTTTTAGCATGAATTCAATACCTTTCTTAGCGAGAGGTAAAAAAAGCCTTAAGAAAGGCCATAAGCATCTGGAGATGCCTAACGAATTGTTAGACGAAACGTTAGGTGTGGTTAGGTAATAAACCATAGCCTAGAAATCTAAAAACTTAACATTTTCAACAAACAAATTATAAAACCTACACAAATGGTGAGAAATTTCTGCAAATTTCTTTCGACTACATTGAAATATAGATTTTAAACTTACAAAAACTGAATTTGTTGTTCAAGTATTCTGCCATGTAATATTGGGTTAGATCGCCCTTTATTAGTAATACCAGCTTTAATTCTATTAGGCAATGGCACTAAGTCCATCATATTGTAACGTTTATATTTATTTGGGTGAAGTGTAAATATTAGACACTTATTATTTCACTGCGCGTTCCAATCTTAAACTGCCGGTCTGTTACAGTCACTTGTAGACTGTTTACGCGATATTTATAGCGCTATATTTATGTCGCTATATACTTATATCACGTTCAACTGTCCGCCTACTGACCTCCACAGCGTCTATATACTCAACTGCTCGGACAGAAGTCACACTTTTCACCTCACAATCTGTCTATTTATGTAACTCTCTCTTTTCCACAGACTCAGTATCACCGACTGTCCGTATGCCACAATTCTTCAACACCACTGCCAAGTATCCACTTCCACTTGCCGTTACTGTCCCCGTATACCTAGCTTCCCAATACTCTTCAATACTACAGAGTATTTACTTCCACAGTTATCCCGGTATACCAGTAACTTCCCGACTCGCCGTTACTGTCCTTGTACACTATAGCTTCCCAACACTCGTCAACACTACCGAGTATTCACATTCACCACGATACTGCTGTGCTTCACTAACACTCTATGTGAATGTCTCGATATGTATCTCCATGTAACTAACTAACTCCTTCCACAGCCTCAGTATTACCAACTATCCGTATGCCACAATTCTTCAACACCAATGCCGAGTATCCATTCCAACTCGCTGTTACTGTCATTGTATAGCTAGCTTCACAATACTAGTCAACACTACCGAGTATTCACATACACAGCTATCCCAGTATACCAGTAACTTCCAGAGTACCTACTCCACTCAACATTTTACTGCATACGCTCACCACGATACTGCTGTGTTTCTCAAACTCACGAACACTCTATGTGAATATCTCTATGTCTCTTAATGTAACTAACTTACTCCCGAGCATAGCTGCGTCCGTTTTATACAGCTGCCATTAACTTCCAGAGAGCTCTAGAATGTTCGACCGCATAATAATAATGAACACAAAAGGTTCAGACAACCGGAAATAATTAAACACGTCGCGGCTTGTTTGTTTACATAGCCCGGCTGTTAGCACGATTTTGTCATCGCTATACTTAGACGCTTGTTCAGTGTAATATTTTAATCAAAAATATATTACATACTATCTATTACTAAGTACGAAATAGCTGAAGTGTCAGACTGAGGAATGGTAAGCAGCTTAACCGTTATGGTTGAAGTTTGAAGTTCAAATCGAATTGTTCGTCTTAGTATTCAAAGAGCGTACATACGCATTTTCGTTATAAAATATTGATTTTAATTTTTTAAGAATTTGTTAAATTTGCTTCATTGTAAATAACTCTATATTATCTTACTTTGTATTAAAAAACGTTTGACCTTGAAAATTATTAAAAATTCGCCTGCGGCGCATTTTTTTCTTACAACAAAAATATCGACCCACCTTGTAAAAAAGTCTGCGGGCGCCCATGCCTTGAATGGTCATCTTTCGTGAATAATAGTTTAGGTAAGTATTAGTTTGTAGCATAAGCTGATGCGCATTTTGCGCTCAATAATACCAATCGACATGATCAGATGTATTAATACGGTTAGCAGGTTATCATGGCGGTCTTAACCCTCAGGCTGCATCTCTAGCAATCACATATCTGCTGCACTACAATCACAATCCCTGTAATTAGCGTTAATTAGTTTACTGCACATTCAATTATTCTACTTATGCGTTAATGTGAGCTCACACACTCTCTCGTGTAGCGTATATTAATAATCTTAGTCGAAAACATTTCAAGACGTCATTTCTATTACGAAGACTTAATTCCCTTTTATGCAAAGATATGCAACAGGAATTTCGTATATTTCCAAGATAATTGCACTTGTAGTCTAAATCCGGAATCTACATTAGATTCTAGATGCTGGCCGAATTCTACAGGATTATTAAAATACTCGTACACGAACGAGCATGCTGCATAATTTTGTTTTATATATACTGATAAGTTTAGTATTTCATATACTTTGACGATACAAACAATCAAGTGAAAAGTATAAATATTGGAGAAAGGATTTTCTAAAAATTCATGGAGTTCACTAGGATTGTAAAATGTTCTAACCATCTATAACAGGGGTGGGGAACCTATTTTCTGTCACGGGACATTTGAACAACATCATTCGCGGGCCATAATAAATATAAAATGATATATATATATATATATATATATATATATATATATATATATATATATATATATATATATATATATATATATATATATATATAAAACCTTTATATTTTAGTTTTTATTTGTTTACAAAAATGTTTAGATATAATATACATATTAAACAATTATATTATTGCCTATCCTCCCTAAATTAAAGTCCAAAATCCACCACCCCTAATGTAAGGGTTGGAACTGCTTCATTTTGGTAATTCGTATATCAATTGATATGTTTGACGTTGGTACTCGCAACTGATTTTTTAGGTTTGTATAGGTCAGCCTGGAGCGTAGTCTATTTTTTGCGATGGTGAGTTATGAAAAAAACTGAGTGCTCACAGCAATAAGTTGTTCCGAATATAGATGTATATTTCAATGCATGTGTCCATAAAGTGGAATAATCATCATTACTTATATAACATAATTTTCATAATTTGTGTTTTGTGGTTGTCTAATACAGTTTGTTCCTTGATGTGGTTAACGATTGTATTAAACACATAAGGAGAGCATTGCTGAAACACATTAATAATCATGCGTTGTTTTAACTTTTTATTTTTGAAGATTTCCTGTAGGCTTTACCCCTTTCGGCCTTTTTACAAATAAATGCCACTGCCACATCCTTTGAGGAATATAGGAGGCTTCCCCGATTTTTTATGTTAATTATTAATATGATTTCTCTTCTATCAGAGCACAAGTACTTCGAAGTACATATGCAATAGTACAAACAGATATGAAATCAACGTCAAACCATGTGCTCGCTGCATCAGCCGACTACAGCTGTCAGCGTTAGTCAATGGTAGTCAAGATTTAAGAGTGTGCGCATAATTCCAGGTTGGGTGTTTGTGTGAGATAGACTTATGCAGAAATGATATTTCCATTTTACAGTGTTTCCATCACCTACTCTTATGGAAAAGATACGAGCATTAGCAATATATTAGTCTAATAGGTATATGCCTTCAATGAATCCGCCATGTTTTTGTTGCGCGTAGTGGCGCCAATTCAAATAGTACCGCAAAGTATAATATTGTATTATACTACAACCAGTTATACAATTCAAATAAAAATACGAGTATTTTTCATGGTTTTAGTGTAATAAGAGTATATTTTTTGAAAAACAAAAGCTCATCTAAAATGACCTCTGAAAGATAAATAAAAAGTCTCATTTAATGGAAGTCGCAACTATTATAGCTTTCGAGACAGCAGAGGTTAATCCCGTAAAATTCATTCTTGACTACCTTATATATCGGAAACTATTGAAGATCGGACCCTTGTTGAGCAAATTTTTTTACTCAGTTTTGTGTAAAAGGTTGCGCGAATGGCGTACGGCCACTTGAAAATACTAATAAGACAAACCACTTAAAATGAGCGCGGGGGGAGGGGGGGGGATTTGGTGCGGTGTGATGTCAATGTAGCGTGGTGCTTCGTTTAAGCGATCGGAAGCAACTCACTAATAATCGGCTCAGCAATGAGCATCTCACCGAAGTCCTCCCTTTACTGCGCGAGCCTCTATTCAATGCATCATGTCACTTTGCGTAAGATTTCGCAACATTTTTATAATGTTTCATTGGTCAGTACAATAACGAGTGAGCCCCGCTGCTACACTGAACAGGCGTATAAGTATAGCGATGACGCAATCGCGCTAGCAGCCGGGCTACGTAATAAACAAGCTGTGACGTGTTTAATTACTTCCGGTCGCCTGAACCTTTTGTGTTCATTGTTATTATGCGGTCGAACATTCTAGAGCTCTCTGGAAGTTAATGGCAGCTGTATAAAAGGGACGCAGCTATGCTCGGGAGTTAGTTACATAGAGAGACATATAGACATTCACATAGAGTGTTAGTGAAGCACAGCTGTGGATGTGAATACTTGGTAGTGTTGACGAGGATTGGAAAGCTATTGTGTACAAGGACAGTAACGGCGAGTCGGGAAGTTACTGGTGTACCGGGATAACTGTGGAAGTGAATACTCTGTAGTATTGAAGAGTATTGGGAAGCTACGTATACGAGGACAGTAACGGCAAGTGGAAGTGGATACTCGGCAGTGGTGTTGAAGAATTGTGGCATACGGACAGTCGGTGATATTGAGTCTATGGAAGAGAGAGAGAGAGAGAGAGAGAGAGAGAGAGAGAGAGTTACATAAATGGGCAGATAGTGAGGTGAAAGGTGTGGCTTCAGTCCGAGCAGTTGAATATACAGACACTGTTGAGTCAGTTGAGTATATAGACGCTGTGGAGGTCGGTAGACGGACAGTTAATTGGATAAATAAATAAATAAATAAATAAATAGTGACATTAATAGTCGAAATAAATAATCAGTAAGATCGTATAAATAAATAGTCAAGTTATTTGTTTAAATAAATAGTGTTAGAGTTATCTAGTTAATTATAGTTAGTTTTAATTAGATTTTAAATTAGTATTTAATATTAGTAATAGTCATTTTCATTATAGTTTAATAAACACTTATTTTAAGTAATAATAATAGTCTAATATTTACACTTCACCCAAATAAATAATTACGTCCCTCAAAAAATTTATCCTTTTTTAACAACCTGTATATTATGGACTATATATGCATTATCTGACCTGAAGGTGACGATAAACAATTTTAAGAAAAGAATCAAAACGTAAATATCACCATTTAGATTCTTGGAAATTGTTTTGTTTTTTAAATAGTACAAATTAAAATGATTCACGTTCACAAATACGTATTAATATAAAATCGAACTTTTATTCGTTAACTTTCTTTTCCTGAGCACATTATTTACAAACTTATTTATCATTTATTTAGAAAAGAGCGCCCATCTCATACCTTATTTCTTACCCTGTGAAGAGATAACCCTCCATGTATAACCTAGAAGGTCCTGCGAAGTCGTTCAGGCTAATTTGGCAGGAGACGAGGAAAGAGGAAAGTTTCCCCTTGTGCGAAGATCGGATCGGATCGGTTAACGCTCGGTTACTAGTTAAGGTGAGCAGTAAGGTAAGCCCCCATTTAACTTACGACACGACCTCCTGAATTTTACATCATGTGTGTGCGTTGACAGAGTTTTAAACCTCGTCGGAATAATAAAAGAAGAAAATTTACTGAAGTAGGTACAGAAATTGTTTGTTTATTCAATACACATCTAAGATGCTCGCAAATTTATGAACGGTTTTTTGAAAAGTACGAAAGTAATAAGTAGAAGAATAAAGGTTTGTTCGCGGTAGCGATCCCGAACTAGTTTGAGCATCATTCGCATGCAAATTTCATTTTAGTTGTTAGCAGTACGACTCCGACTGACACGTACAGAGCTGGGTCACAAATGAAAGGAATTAATTCACAAAACAATGAACTTTTTTTTTGGGCAATTCACTATAGGGCTGTTGCAAGAATTTTTATATGACTTCTAAGTAGGGGAGACCGGTGTCAATTGTTACAAAAATTTTATTTTTCACGAGCTAATGTTACATTTCGAAATTTTGAAATTACCTATATAAGAACCTACCCAACTTAGTATAATATTTTGAATTTTAAACTTTTGAAAATGTGACAAATATAAAAGTATAAGGATTTTTAGTCAGGCATTACAAATGTTACTATTGCCACCAAACTGGTGTCAATAGTAACAGGGCCAGTGTCAATTGTAACAAATTTTAACAGTGATGTAACAAGATAAAATAACAGATAAAAGAAGAAATTATGGAAAAAAAAACATTTATCTATTACCTCAGAAAATACTAAAATCAGATGACTCAACTAAAAGTAAACAAAATATGTATTCTGCTGGTGATATGGACCATTTTGACCAATGCCTTTAGTTGCTAACGGAATTGCAGTTTAGGTAAACATAAAATAGGTCTTTCTTCGTACAATTTAACGTGCTCGGTGTCCAGATTTTACATTTTCGCCACTGCAGCCAATCTCCTTGTGCTCAGAAAATATGGGCCAATACATATCAGAGAGTTTCCTCATCGGACTCATCTGAAGACTAATTTGCGACTGTTACTTTCGGAACTGTTTTTCTTTTCTTTGCTCTTCTTTCTTTTATGTTTTCGATGTGGTTTTTTCTTATAATTTTTATCATGATCAATACTGTACTTAATTATTAAACACGTTACAATCGACACCGTAGCATGTGTTACAATTGACACCGCTTAACTTATAAAGATATTATTTGCTTTTTTCATCTAAAACAGAATGTGACGTCAGAGCACATACAGTGTAACATGTGACAAACTATCGCCTACATTAATTTATATAAATTACGTAAACTGTTTTCCTATTGGCTATGAATGACGTACTGTATGTGCTCCGACGTCGCAGGCGTGGGGGGTTGTTTTTCATGACTATTTCTGGAGTCAATCTTTTTATTTAATTATTTAAGAGAAAAACAATAAATTATTATTATCTTTTATATTACTATGAAAAATATTGCATAAACTTACATTTAAAATACTTTTAAAAAAAATGTGAAACCAGCTCATTCCAAATCATTTTCGGAGTTAATTAATTCACAAATTAAAATGAATTGTAGGTAATTTAGGAAAGTAAAATACAAATTACAAGCCTTCTTGTGAATTGGGGCTTTGGATTTATTTAAATCGCACTAATTAAAAAAATAGTTATTTATGATATAACTGTTAAAAGTGACACGTTATTTTGTGAGAAGGAAGTCGTGTCGTGTTCCAAACCTTCGAACAAAATAAAATCACTTTTAGCACGTATATCATACACTATTTTTTCTCTAATCACTATTTTTTAATTTAAATTTGTATTTGTAATAATTTTTGGCGTATGACAAAAATATCAATATGTTGCTCCTTTCGCCATTGCCATTACCAAGGCAAATAAATCGCTTTTAATACTAGTGTTAAAAATAATAATGGTTTGTCACTTTTTAACACTTGTGTCATAGTGATTTGTAGAAAAATAATATTTTTTAAATTATTTATTATTTTCTTTCATAGACATATTGGTACGAATGACAAATTAAAACTATATTCTCAAATATTAACAAAGATCTCCAATAAGGTAATGTAAATATAAATGAACTATAAAATCACAGATATTTTCAATTCTGGACCATATTTGCTTTCAAAACTTAAAGAAATTAAGTCCATTAAGAAGGAATTAAGCCCAAGAAAAAGGAATTAAGCCCAGGAAAAAAATAATCCCAAGAAAAGCTAGAATTTAATAAGTAAAACAATTCACAAGCCCAAGTCTGTAAGATTTAAGGGACTTAAATCACAAGACCAATTATTTTTAACCTTTTGAAAAAAGCTTAGTTACATACATATTATTATTAGGCATCAATGAAGTTGAGCATTTATTCAAACGCGCTAAAATATGGGTCATTTGTTAATTATTTTGATATTAATTTAAAAATATGAAAATTGATATAAATATTTAGAAATATTAATCCATAATAAACCTTTTCAATTTAACGCTTATCTCTTTCTTTCGCTGCAAATAGTAAGAAAATGGCGCCAAAAACTGCCAGTTGGGCTGTCAAACGAAACGTCTAAAATATTGCTGTCATTAAAGTACCTGTATTCTCGGTGAAAATTTGCATCATTCAACATTTTAGCTTCAATAAAAGCCTTTGTAACTTATTTAGATAAGTTTTTTTTATCTTCCGTCACCTTTAGGAAAGGAAGGTATTATCATTGATCAAAAAATGCGGTGGTGAGTTTTTGATGAATAACCATTAAGTGCAATGGATGTGACAACAAAACTATAAAATTATTATTTAATGCCACACTCTTCAGAATTGAAAAATTATTTCTGGATAACAAATAGGGATATTTTATTTGATCTAGTCTGAAATTATAAGGTTAGCTATAATAGCTGTCACTCGAGCTGTCAGTTGTTACGTGTAACTGTGTTTAACAGTAAAGAAACTACAAAGTTTTTCTTTGTATATCTCAAATTTAAAAAATGGACTATTGTAGTATTTGACAAAAGCTCCTCAATTTATGTTATGGAAGAGGGCACTACATTCTCATCGCCACGGACAAGAAAAAAGTAATTTAAATGGTAAAAATTTATGTACAAAGGACGAATTAAAAATACATATGAATAGGCGTGAAAAGTGTAATTGTAACCCACTTCATATTTAAATTGTAAATGAAGTTGTTGAAAGTAATGAATTCAAGAATATAATTTGATGGTGGCTCGAATACATCATATTCTCTTTTGGTTTTTAAATATATGTACATATTCGGCAATTAATGAATCGTACAAAAAAGTGAAATCCTTTTTCGCAATAATTTGAATCTGTTAACATTTCATTATGCAGTACTCCACTCATCGTGTCGCGAGTCCTGTAATGGGCCTATATTGGTTTATTTTTATGTTGGACACGAGTATGCAAATAGGTTTTTTGTTTTTAATTCGGGGTATAATTATCGTAAAGTGTTTACATTAGCACAGTTCATTACAATTATGGGCGAATTATTCCGTATGTTACATGCGTGACTCGCTAAATAATGCTGTGTAGCTCTGCCAAATTACACTGTTTATTCTGTATTGAATTTATTTCATTTATTCAACGGATTATTATAGCACCCATGTGCCAAAGCTAATAAAAATAAACTCATTTCACATTTCTAATTTGCTGTATTCATTAATTCACATACCCACATGATGTACAAAAAAAATTAAATCAGTGCTTTATCTTTTACTTAAGGCGCATTCACAAATGAAAATTAGGTTTATGGTTTTTGTTTATGTTTAAGTAAGTCATTCATAAAGACATCTATGTAAATGCTTCAAAAACAAGATTAAAATATCGATAGAGCAGTACTCAACAAGACACCTGTGCGCCGTGAAACTGTCATTCGCTTGGCATTATTGGTTATATTTCAGCAATTAAGTTATGGTAGTCTCCATATTCTTCTCGCATTTGTTTAAAAAGCCGAATCCTCCAAATGGATACTAAATAAAGATGGGTGTACTCATTTCAGACTCGTTCTCATTGGTGACGTCAAACTAAATCATAAACCTAAAGTTTGGACCTTGCAATGTTTAGCTTTATGATTTGGATTTAGAGACCCTAAATTCTAAAGTGTGAATGGAGTCATTACATAATATGCGGCCAAAGTCTTTAAATCTAAAGTATAAACCATAAATCTAAACCTAATTTTCATTTGTGAATGTACCTTTAAAGAGCATAATTTACAAACTGGATAGTCATGATCTTGAACGAGTTACTCAATTCAAAGATCTTGGAGTCATGTTTGATGAAAAACACATAATTCATACTGTCAAATCATCATACAGAACTTTGGGTTTTATAATCCGAAGTACTCAGTTCTTCACTAATATTTCCACTTTGAAGAAGCTATATTTCTTTTTTTTGAGAACAAAACTTGAATATTGTCCAATCTATAATAAATACCAATGTATACTTGAGTCTGTTCAACGAAAATTTGTGAAATTTTGTTATTACAAAATTCATAGAAGGTATCCCAGTTTTGAAAATGACTACAACATCTTACTTGCAGGAATTAATATAGTCTCATTCAATAAGCGGAGAAAAATTCAGTCATCTCTATTTTTGTATAAGGTTTTACATTGCATCGTGAATGATCCAGTTATACTTGCGAAAATACCAATATTTGTTCCTAGACATAATTCTCGTATTAAAAAAACCTTCCATTGCAGTATAGCGCGAACTAACTATGAATTAAAATCATCAGTTAGAATGTTATGTGAAAATTTTAATACCCTGCCACATTACATTGACATCTTTTTTGGCTCGTTCGTGAAGTTTAAGAACGCAGTATATTGTTACTATGAGTTATAATACTTCAAATAATTATTTTGTTATATGTGTGCCAGTGGCGTAGTGAGGGGGGGGGGGGGCAAAGGGGGCTATTGTGCCCCAGGCGCCACTCGCAAGGGCGCGAAACTGTCCTCAGGACAAACTAGAATTTCCGGAAAATTTCAATTTTTATTTTGATTCGTTTTGGGGAAATAATATTTGAGTTTCGGGAACAACACTGCCTTCCTTCAACTATAAACAACCGGCCATTCCAGGGCGGTTGCTATGACAATGGCGAAAATACGTGACTGCGCATGTGACGTCAGTCTAGGAGCTAAAAGTTGGCTATCTAGCTGAATCCGCTGTGGCAACAAACCAGTCACTACTTCCATCTATAAATTGACACATTGCATTCAGTGTGCTGGAGTGAAATATAATAGTGTATTATATGTAATAAAATAATTGGAGAAAGTTCACAGAAGACATACAGAATATTGAAATTTTATTAATATATTGCTACCTATATATAATACATATACTTTTTTCATGGTATACAAACTATGTATTTTAAAATATTTAAGTATATAAATATCTAAAATAAGTAAATATTTAATATCGACATTTTTTAACTGATTCTACTACTATGTCTGATATTTTCTCCAACACCGTCACATATGCAGTTCCGATTCCAATCCTCTTCTTTATTTTTAACGCGATTTTTTTTTCTCAAAAAGTATAAAGTCTAGCTTGAACTTGTGTCCCTATTAGTCCTGAAAAATAGTACCTATAGTGTGTTGTAGACGCGCACTTAGGTAGCGACTATTCATAATGTATTATACAGTATTTTAGGTAGGTACTGCACTCTGTTATCGAAATAAAATTAATAAAACTAAAAACTTTTTTCTAAATGTTGGGAGTAAGAAATTAAAATTTCTTTAAAATGTCTATGAAATATATTTATATTTATATACCCGTTTTTTGGTCAAATATCTGTAGTAAAATGACATTTATTGGGATTTTCAAGTATCAAGAGATGGCGCTGATCGCATTCAACACTGGTACACTTTTTGTTGACGTGTGTCAGCGTAGCGTTTCTGTCAATTGTATTTCTTTAGTTTTCGTATTATTTTCTCATTTATTAGTATTTTTTATTTATAATTCAAGTATGTATAATAGAGTTTTTGTAGTCATACAGTTGTAGTTTCATGTATATGTCAAATGTGTACCACTGTTTGTAGTTCTAATAGTCGCCGCTAGTTAGCGTTTTCTTATTTGAAAATCCCAATAGATTATTTTATGAAAAAATTTCTTGCGGGAAAGGGGCGCCCAAAAGGTATTATACCCCAGGCGTCAAATATACTCGCTACGCCACTGATGTGTGCTATGAAAACCAATTTTATCTGAGTTTATTTTGTTATTACATTGCTACTTGTGCTAATTGAGGTATTTTTTATTGCTTTTTGTATAATCTACCTGTAATTGGGATATTACATTCTGTAGGTCAGATTGATAATAAATAATTAAATTTTGTTGGTAAATGTAGATTATTTAATTCAAAATCAGCCTAACAACGTACTTTCTTAAATACCAGGTGTCTCCTTGAATCTTGAAGTCTTTTATACTTAATATTGTTCTTTGATGACCCTAGAGGTGTATAACCAGTTCGGTTATTTTACCAATAAAAATAACCTGATGGTACACTATCAATAATTTTGCATTTAGGTCATTAGTACTTAAATACCAAATTATTTCAATTAAATTCTGTTTTTTAATAGTCACCATAATAAGGGAAAATTACCCTTATTGCAGTGTTGCATATCAATTTCTACATAGGAATTATTACATGTTTATATGACTTACCTCTAACAACAAGTCGAACTGGTTGGCTGGTTAGGGCATCTTGCGTGGTGAAATCCGAAGCAGTGACTTGGCACTCCCAGAGCCCGTCGTCGAACTCCAGTTGCGCTACCCGGATCAGCAACGAACAGTCGCCTGCTTCGTGCGACCCCGACCACTCGTATTTATGTACATACATCCCCACTGGCTAAAACAAAAGAAATACAACATTAGTATATTGATTATCAGCGTCAAACGTATTTTAGAATTAGTACACCAGTATACCGCAGTAAAATAGTAAGATACTATTTTTTATATTTTGCGTTCATAATGAAGTCATTACGATACGCAATTGCGTATCGTAATGACCATCATTTCGATACGCAATTTTTTGTTTTAGACGGTTGGTACTAGTTGACGTTTCTTTAACCCATTTTTACCTAATTTATTTTTAGTTAATTGAAAATTCATTTTAATAACATAATGTCGAAATTATTTTTTTTTTTTTATTTAGGGAAGAGTATTTACATGAAAATGTTCATATGGTTACAAATAAAATCACAAATTGAGGACGTAAATGTTAATATAATGTTCGAATTAGACCACATAGATGGACCTAGTAGTACTAAAAATTTGTAGATTAAACCTTTGAACGATAGAAAATTATTTTTAATTCATTTTAAAGCAAGTTTTAGTTCAAATATAAGAAATTATAAAAATTTCCTGTACACTGAGGCTGTCAAATAGAAAACTCGCTGACGCTCGTTTTCTAAATTTTGACGCGTGCGAAAAAAACATGTCTTATAAAACACGTTCTTTAATATACTATAATAATACCGGGTAATACAAACAAACACAACTCGGAAAACAGTTACTGTTTGTACTGAAATATACCGATTTGATACGTAACTAAGCAACAGTAATGAAATTCTAAGAATACGCAACGACCAACGTAGACAAATGTTAATCAGACGAAAAAGTAAAAACGAATGACGAATGACTAATGACCAGCAGATGAGTGATACGTGAATAACTTCAGGTCAAATGAAAATTATATTTATAAAAATGAATAGAATGATGTTATATTAATATATTGTAGCATTTTTATCAAATATTTAGATAAGTAATTCTCAATTTATAGTCTATACGAGTATATATTTTTTCTCATAGAAATTCTGTGTCGATATTATAAGGCTGTATGAAATGAGTCTGAACTTGCAGTGTGAAACGCTGACGACTCAACATGGCTGGTTTTTTGCAACTTTTTAAAAATGTCATATTTTAAAACGATTTTATACAACAAAAAATGTAAATAAAAAATAATTTGTTCATACAGATCGATAAATTAGACAATATCTGTTTGATTTAAACAAAAAAAAGGAATATTTTTTTTGCATGATCTCATTACTAACTTTAACTTCGTACTTCTGTTGGAAGAATATTTTACTAGACATAAGAAGCTCCAGCGAAACTAATGATTTTTCACAAAATCTTTTTTCTTTTTCAAAAACAACTGTATAATAATAGTTCGCAATATAGCAGTACTTACTTAAGGAAACTAATACACATGCAACAAAAAATCTAATTCATTGCTTAAAGTACGAAATATATTACCCAAACCAGAGGATTGTAAAACCAGTGGCGGCTCGTGCACCAAAACATTGGTGAAGTAAGGTATCAAAAAAAGCGCCCTTGACGAATTTTTTTTTCATTCAAGGTCAAATGTCTTATTACTGAAAGTTACATTTTTTCACGGGATGTGAAGCTGCATGTTTTCCCCCTTTCATGTACAAAAATAAATTACCAGGTCACAGATTATTTTAGAAAAATAATACATATAAATTAATACGCTCTTACTCATAAATTAAAGTAAAAACATCCCAAAACCCATACTTTCCGTAAGCACTGACTTACATACAATTGTGAATCACACGCACGCCGCACGCACAAATTTAAATTAGATTAAAATTAGAATATATAAAAAAATTAAAAATTTAGTAATAAAATAAATATTTCAGTCAATAGATCACATAAGTAATAAATTTGGAGTCGGGTATGAAAACCGGGACAGAAAACTACTTGCGTGGTACTGAAAATCTGATATCTATTACTAAATACTTAAAGTAAAGTTGAAAACGTATGTAAAAATATACATTTCATTTTGGTTAAACAGTATTTTAACTTAGCTTATACTCGTACAAGATTAAAATGACAAACGAAAATATTAACCTCCAAACTATTATTCAAACATCAAACAGATGATCTGTCATGTTTAAATTACCCGCACAAGCCGTTGCTATTGGCCGTACTGATGTTATTGCTTTACGGTCATTCATTGGTTCGACGTAATTCTACCTCATACATGGCGGTAATTTAAATATTAAAATTTCATTAATTTTTTTTTTGGCCAATTAATGAAAAATTTTCCGAAAGAAAAAATATGGGTAGCAAGTTTTTTATCGTCTCTTCAAAAATATTAAATAAAAAAATGGCATGCAAGTAGCCCATTACGTGTCCCGAAGATGTTCATCGGGACACCGAGAAATACAACTCAAAACAGGGACGAATCCCGGAAACCTGGGACGTCTGATCACCCTACTCAAAAAAGATTTCTATAACTACGTTTATCTCGACGTTTGAAGCCGCTTGAATTTAGTAAATCCCTTTTCAATCTTCGAAATAAACGATCGAGATAAATATTTCAAGCCGCTT
>OY720450.1:9939048-10156548 GCA_963082715.1 Harpalus rubripes
GCATTAAAAGTTTGTTAACTATATCAAATTTCTAACCTGTTTCAAACTTTCAAATTTTTTTATAGGTTATGAATCTACCCTGTTTACCACTTGCGTTTTTAAAATATCGATTCCGGTAGCTATAACCTGATAAACAGCTGTTTACCGGTAACAGGTCACCGGTAGAATTCTCGTAAATGCCTCATATAACTGACGGAAGATAATGTGCTGGCCACATCAGATTTTTTTAAGGTCTAGTTGATCAGTATGATGACGAGTGTACTAACAATACTACTACTAGTTAGAGCTTGTATACAGCTGTCGCCGTTTACCCTTTAACCGGACTCACCGAGCCGCAGTGTTTTACCACTGCCATACTGCCAGTTGGATTTCAGCCATTGCTACATTTATTTAAGATGTATAAGTGGCCAGCTTAGAGCATCCGAGTATGATTAATACAAGTAGCTATATTTATTTTTTACGACAAATCACACATTGTCGGTCAACGGGAATCGAACGCACGGAACATGGTTCGGGTGACGTCACTGCGGGCTACGAGATGTGCGCTAGTCCGCTCAGCCACCAAGCCGATTTAACACATAAGATTTGGTTAAAAAAAAAAAAATTTTGAATAATATCTGGTACAAAAATATGTTAAAGAGAAAATACCACTGACACTACATAATATATGTCAGATTAATAGTTAAAGCTCTGTAACCAATAAATAAAATTAATTACATATAACTTGTGACATTCATTATACATTCCGTACTCATTGACTACAGTCCTTAATTAGCATTCAGATATATCCTAACAAACTACACTCAATACAAATAATATTGTCATTGAAACAAGAGAAATTCCAATAATACCTCATCCTGCATAGAGAGTCGAGTCTCATATATTCCTAATTGGTGTCAGTGCAATTTGTGTCAAAGTCCTTTAATGATTCCACTGCATACGTAACTAATTATTCCGCGCTGATCAAAAAACAAAAATTCTACATAGTTTCTCAACAAGGAGTTCATTGTTTGGGTGCACTATGACACTGTCGCAAAAAAGCGTAATTAATTCCTGCAAATAATTAACAATCACACTAACTTTGCCATTAATTATCGCCCTGCTTCAATATCCAATGGCATTGTAATTAATCTGCCAGATGCAGCAAGTGAAGGTTTTAAAAATTAACATAACTATTAATCTTCAATAATGAGTTCCATTCAATTACCAACAATGAATATTTTAGTTTAGATTTTCAGTTTTGATTTGTTGTTGAGTTGTGGGAGCAGTATGTTGGCAACCCTGCCGGGGGAAATGTGTGGAAACCGCACGTCACTATGGGAATATGTTGATAATCTATAAATTACAAAATGATGTTATATGACTGTTACTATGCGAGGTTATTTATAACGCTGATGTTTTTATAATGGCTTCATATATGCGACATATGTTATAGTTTCATAATGCGTGTATCATATACCTACTACATTATTTTACTAGGTGTCGTAGTTTTCAAACACAACGGAACATATTTTGTTAAACAATATAGTAAACATAATCAAAATGCTTGTCATAAATAAATAATAAAATGATGAAATAATTTTGTGTATGTTTACAATGATTAATATGTAATTGATATTACAATTCTATAAATAAGTTCAATTTAATCTACAGGGTGCCGTGGAAATAGGGGACATGGCTTAACCACAGATTCCTGGAACCAAATTAAGATGATTTAACTAAACTTATCTATATCCGACACTGCCATTATAGGGTAGTTCAGTAATTACGTCATATGCGGCGCGCTTCATTTAAACTACTGTCCTACCGGTAAACACATCTTTCAAAGTGAACCTTATTGCCACAGCAAATAAGAACTATAATTTTAAGCAATTCATTTCGTCGCCAAAATCTGATGTGGCCAGCACATTACCTTCCGTCAGTTATATGAGGTATTTACGAAACTTCTACCGGTAAACTGTTACCGGTAAACAGCTTTTTATCAGGTTATAGCTACCAGAATCGATATTTTAAGAATGCAAGTGGTAAACAGGGTAGATCCATAACCTATGAACAAATATGAAACAGGTTAGAAATTTGACGTAGTTAACAAAACTGAGCATAGTCCTACTTTGAACACATTTCCACTTTTAGCGCGCGCTTTGCTTTGCAACACTACCTTTTTTGAGATTAGATTCTTCATGAATCCGGTAGATGGATCTGGTAGATATTGAACAATCTTCGAACACGGTAACTTTTTACCACTCGTGTTTCGAACACAGTCGGTAGATGCGGTATCTACTGGTAGAATTTTCGTAAATGCGTATGTATTTTCTATTTAATCCATACAGAAAGTTCCTTGCAAAAGATTCTAAATTTCTTGTATGTATAATACCTTTCGACAGTTGCATGTAGTTTATATAAATTCCATACAGAAAGTTTCGAGGAAAAAGATCCTCTATTTCGAATAAAATTATAACACAAATATATTACGAATATGTCAATTGCACTTGACACTGACACCTTTCAATCAGAATTTTTTTAATGGTCGCTGTTTTTAGCATAGCTGGCTTAATTTATAAAATTTAATTTCTTTATAATTTTATAACTCTATATCCATTAAATATGAAATATAAAATGCAGTCAAATCATATAGAGAATACAATGTTCTTTAATATTTATTATATTAAATGTAAAAAAATTATATTTAACATCGTTTTTTCAAGAAAAACTGTTAAAATCTTCAAATGTGGGTACTTCCGGTTGACCAATTATAACCAAAATCTAATCAGCTCTTCATATGGATGCAACGAAGAGGAATACGAAAGAATTATAATTTTTGGATTTTTAGTATTAGAGTTATCGTAGACGAAAATTTTGTTACACACACACACACACACACACACACACACACACACACACACACACACACACACACACACACACACACACACACATCCACACATACACATACACACACACGCACACACACATACACACACACATACATACAGACATCATCGTAAAAATAGTAAAATCGTATTCTAGGAACCCTAAAACGTGCTTATTCATTAAAAACGCACCACCGAATTTTTTGACCGAAGACAATACCTTCCTTACCTAAAGGTGACGGAAGGTAAAAAAATTGTTGAAATTTATGCTAATAATTTTGTTATAATAATATACAGTAAGAACTAACAAACTTTTTAAGAATTATTGTTCAATATTCACTTGATAACAACGATTGGAGATGTTGTCAATCGAAACGTAGCGTACTATTCAAAAATAAAGACAATGAAAGTTCGAAATTCATCTATTATTCCGATAACGCCACTAAAACTACGTAAAAAATTTGCTCTATGTTTTTCGAATGAGAAAAAGCTATTATTTGTTGTTCAATAGACTCGTGCAAAAATACAACAATGATGAATTTACAATAAATCATTTAGTTATAATCAAAATAGACAAAGCGGATATTGCATTTCGCATATCTACCTACATATACGAATACCAACCTACATACATAATTTTACTGTATCGAATTACGTAGTTAAAAAGGGTTCAAAAAGTTTCATGTTACAAATGTATTTTGAATTATTTGTGGAATTTAAACGTTTTAAACTTGATCTGTCAACTAGTATTTACATAATGATAAATCCTATACTAAAAAGTATTGCATCATTTAATGTCAAGTATGGATTATATTTTGAAACCATATAATGCCCTATAAATTTGCCTGCTAATTCTGTTTACAATAACAAAAATATGTGTTATTAATTTGCCAATGGAATTTCGTACGGCTCATCCAAAAAGATTTGTGATCAAAAAATTCCTGGATTTTACACACCGATAAAACATCGGCTCACAGGTCAGAACTCATTCGTGATTTTAGGACTAAAACAACAACGTTGTACTATTTTTTCAAAATTAGTAATAATAGATATATAGTGTGTTCAGTATAATTCCTAACTCGGGGTAGGCTATGAACAAAGGAACGTATGTCTGATCATTATTCAATTCAAAAGTCAAGATGTCGAAATTGATATTGAAATGTAATTTTAAGAAGAAAAGACAATAAAGAAGTATACAGCATATTGACATTCGTCGATTTCCAATTTGTTTTCATTTCTAAAATAAGATTCAAGAAAAAAGCTTTGATTTCTTTTTGACAATATCTCATGTCATATTGACATTTATACTATGTTCCGTACGTCAACCAAAAAAAAAAAAACAGAATCTTGATTTTGGGTACACCATGGTTCCTGAATATTTTCACCTATTTCGGGACATATGACACAACTTAACAAAAAATAAAAATTAACCAAAGGCGATTTTGGGCGACATACCCGTTCTCTTCTTCGGATTACTTACGGTTAGTTACAGTACGATATGGTTAATGGTGGCGCCAAAAATCGTTGGTTCACTTCTTGACACCGTGCTTGGTGGTTATGTATATTCTGCGACATTTAAAACTGTCAAAAATAGTGTGTGACAATTAAAATGCATTAACGGAGAAAGATAGTTTTTTCCATATTTGTCCAAAAAAGAGTCAACGAAAATAATGTCACCCTGTTTGACATAAGACCACGACTCCGACTGTTTTGACTTTTGACATTTCAAAAAAACACATGATAAAAAGAGATAGAAATAGTGACCAGATTCGCAAATCCGTTCAGCTATGAGTACTGATCCAAGCATACCGGGTATGTTGTTCTTAGCGCCTGAATATGTGAACGTACCTGAACGCAACATACCGCAAGTGAACAGTTGTCGCCCGAAGTCGCCTCAAATGAATGATAACCTTGAATATGATAACGAAATTTAACATTCTATTACATGTAATGCCAATAATAATAACAGAGCCAACAATATATCAAATATAAATAATGTTTTCATACTTACATCTATAATAATTATTAGTAATACCACTAATGCAGAAAGCTTAAATACGGAAAATAGAAATATTTGGAAGTTTGCTATAAGAGTTATCGTGGACGAAAAAAATCGTCACACACACACGCACGCACGCACGCACGCACACACACACACACAGAGACACACACACACACACACACAGAGACACACACACACACACACACACACACACACACACACACACACACACACACACACACACACACACACACACACACACACACACACACACACACACACACACACACACACACACACACACACACACACACACACACACACACACACACACACACACACACACACACACACACACACACACACACACACACACACACACACACACACACACACACACACACACACACACACACACACACACACACACACACACACACACACACACACACACACACACACACACACACACACACACACACACACACACACACACACACACACACACACACACACACACACACACACACACACACACACACACACACACACACACACACACACACACACACACACACACACACACACACACACACACACACACACACACACACACACACACACACACACACACACACACACACACACACACACACACACACACACACACACACACACACACACACACACACACACACACACACACACACACACACACACACACACACACACACACACACACACACACACACACACACACACACACACACACACACACACACACACACACACACACACACACACACACACACACACACACACACACACACACACACACACACACACACACACACACACACACACACACACACACACACACACACACACACACACACACACACACACACACACACACACACACACACACACACACACACACACACACACACACACACACACACACACACACACACACACACACACACACACACACACACACACACACACACACACACACACACACACACACACACACACACACACACACACACACACACACACACACACACACACACACACACACACACACACACACACACACACACACACACACACACACACACACACACACACACACACACACACACACACACACACACACACACACACACACACACACACACACACACACACACACACACACACACACACACACACACACACACACACACACACACACACACACACACACACACACACACACACACACACACACACACACACACACACACACACACACACACACACACACACACACACACACACACACACACACACACACACACACACACACACACACACACACACACACACACACACACACACACACACACACACACACACACACACACACACACACACACACACACACACACACACACACACACACACACACACACACACACACACACACACACACACACACACACACACACACACACACACACACACACACACACACACACACACACACACACACACACACATCATCGTAAAAATAGTAAAAACGTGTTGTGGAGACCCTAATTCGTGCTTATTTACTGATAACTCACCATCGAATTTTTGGCACGATTACATTACCTCCCTTACCTGCGGTATGACGGGAGGTAATAGGAGTAATTTATTTGAAAATTATGTTTCCTTCTAAATAATGCCTTTCTGAAAGATTTATGTTCTTCACTTATGTTTTTGCAAAATACAAAAACATAGACTTAACTTATAAACCAAGGAATAATAATTTGATTTAAACGTCAACGCCACTGGGTAAATATTAGCACAGAGGGCAGTGTAGTAGATAATAAGGTATCTGTAATTCCACGACATATGTGATTATTATTTATAGTGCGTTAGAAATTAATGTCACTTTTTACGTATATCTGTCACACCACATAAATTAAGTACATATAGGTCAAATAATCTTTCCCTTTCTAAAACAAAATGTTGCTAAGCTACTGCTATAAAGTGATGAGTATTCTTTCTTCGAACAAAGACATGAATTTCAAACAACAATTATGCTCCAAATATGAATAATTATAAACGTGGTTTGAAAATGAAACAACATCAAAGAAAAAGAACAAGTTGCAACCTATTACCTTCCACAAGTGTAGACATGTAAAAAAGAAGAAAATTTTATTCCAACTATGTACCAAAATAGCTTTGTAGATTGATAGAAAGTCGGTTAAAATAGTTTGTAAAAAGTTGGAACAGACATACAAACAAACAGACAGACAGATATACAACGCAAATTAAATAAAAGGATAAAAAAATATGAGATTCCTGATTATGATAAATAACTAAAGGTGTATATCTACAACTAGGTACTACACAATTAAGGTAAAATATATAATTTTAATAATAGTTATAGGGCATCCAGGCAGTCTATAGGTTTACGTCATCGTTAAGGGTTTTTTACATTTTCTATACATTTTTAAATATATTTTTTATTATACATGCATCATAATCCCTCTTTAAAACACGCCAAAGCGTGTTTAAATCGACCATAAAAACACGCTAAATTTTTGAGTTACCTAGGTAACGAAAAATGACAATTAATATGAATAACAACTAAAACAATTATTATTATTGGTTTTTATTTAAATTTATATAAAAATTACAATTTTTGTTGTCAGCAATATGGAAATTACAGGATTTTAGCTGGGTATTTATAGTTTCGCTGTCGCCGTTTGCTGGAATATCTATATTATCTTTTAATATAGTTTGTGTACTGGTAAGTGCCTCTCCAATGCGTTTCGTGACTGATATTTTGTTCTGTATGGATTCTTCAATATATCCACTCGCTACCGTTGATGATTTCCATCCTACTTGGCGCTTCAGTTCATCCACACTCATTCCGCTGTTTGCCATGATTGTGGCAGAACTGCGCCTGAACGCGTGTCCGGTATACTTTGTAGCGTCAGGAAGATTTAAGAAACGCGCCAGAAGAGAAGGACATTTTCCAAAAGTATTAATTCCAACGACTTGTTTAATGCATTTTCCATTGGCGTATTTCAAAAATACTCTATCCGTAGATATATTTTCTGGACGTAGAGATAGGTATTTGTTAAATAATTTGACATACGATATGTCATCATTATCAACCACAGCAAACTTTCGACCTTTTTCGGTTTTTGATGGTCGAATATTAATAATTAAAACAGAACCTTCTGTTTTAATATCAGACAGGCGCAAATCACATAATTCATATCTCCTGCATGAGCCAAATATTCCACATATGGCTACCACCTTTAAAATAAAATATTTATTAAATTTTGTAAAAAATATCATAATCTCGCGCTTACCTTCAAAAATAAGTAGGTATTATCTGGGGCTTCAATAAAAAATTTCCTTAACTGTTCTTCCGAAAATACGAAAGATTTTTTCGGCTCGTAGCCTTTATTAACGCTTTTCATGAAAGCATGCAATTTATGAAAAGTAGCTATGTTTACTCCTTTCTTAAGTTTTAGCATTGCTTGTAATTTGGAATGAATGCACCATAATGATGAAGGTTTATACTGATTTGACTATAACGAAACACAAAATAAGTACAATAAATTTCACAAGTTACCGTTATACCATTTGGTTCATATAGGCCAGCATGAGTGTTTCATCCACAGTTACGGCATTTTTATTTTCCATCCATTTATTTAATTTTTCGTATTCCTTATAATACGCGTCTTTAGATTTAGGCGGAATTAATCTTAACTCCGCCTGTTCAGCTAATTCTTTAATTTCATTCATTTCTCACTCTCACAATCACGTGAAAAAATATTGACTTGTTGACAACTTAAACAATACGAATAATTGCTAACTGTCTCCTTGGAAACGCTTAAACTCACTGGATCAAAAATCAAAACCGTATGATTTGCAATAATTTTCAGTTTTAAATGGTTATGATGCAATTATAATAAAAAATAGCGTATGATACACGTGTATAAGCTAGCCTTTAAAGCACAACGACATTAAAGCCACTCCGCTACGCGTCGCGGCTTTAAACTTGTCGTGCGTGCTTTAAAGGCTAGCTTATACACTTATATCATAATATACTATTATTAACGGTATTTTATTGGATTTTCTATTATTATTAGGTATTTAAAACCATTAATATAAATAATTACATTTGAAAATATTATTATGAGGTACAATTTTGTTAATTTGATTATTTTTTTATTGGCAATTCTGAACATTCATATTACTAAATATTATATGTCTACAATGTACTTCTCAACCTGTATTGTGATTAAGTTTTCGTGATTTTGGGATGGATTATTACTATCTATGGAATTGGCGGGAGGTTATGTTCCACATCAGATTTTTTTTTTTTTATATATAAACTGTCCTTTGAATTTTCGTGGTATAACATTAAGAATGCAAACCGTTTTCACAAATTTATGTAAATGAAACTTTATAGAAAAATTTACGAATCTTCTGCATGTTATGGCATACATAATGTAGCTCATTGCATACAAACACTATGAACTGCAAAGAATTACCTTTTTTCATCCCTAAAAGAAACAATAAAACCCATGCTTCATCTCCCTAAAATTCCGGAAACCAAACTTCACAGACCATACATAAAATTACAATAACATACAATCATACAATTCCCATTCCAATGTTTTTGACAATATCCCAAATTGAAGTGCTCAGCTCCGGTTTTCGCATTCCTTACCCCACTTCCCCCTCTCCCGCCACCACTGCCCTCTGGAAACACAATGGCGGACGCTACTCCATTACCCACGAAGCAAGATTTATTATCCGTCGATAAATTTTACGCAAAAATGTCCCAAATAAAAGTTCGCAGTAATTGAATTCGGCGTAAGTTTGGCCCAAGTTTAGCGGGAGCAATTGGCGATGCGCGGGCATTCGTCACCACAGACAAGCCAGAAAGCTTTGACAGGATGCAGCCAACTTTGCACATATTTCATCTTTACCTGCGCTTTTATACAATCTCAGTTACAATGATAAATTTCACAATATATTCTGACGTTTCATTATGAGAATACTCGGATAGTGTAGGCAAGTGCTGGTGTATTTTATACGGAAACATTTGTTAAACTTGTTTGAGTACTAATAAAAACATTAAGTTTTATCCGTTTTGATAGATATTACTACAAAAATCTGCAATATAAATAAATATCGCAAAATTTTGAAATAGGGCCCCACTCTCTATTTTTACCTCCCGCTACCCTTGGTAAGGGAGGTATAGAGATCGAGCTAAAATTCGCTTATGGAGATTTTGGTAAAAGGTCCCCAGAATCCAATTTTCACATTTTCAAGATGCGTGCGTGTGTGTATGTGTGACTCAAATACTATCATTCAGAAAATGTTGAAACCTTATACTTCTACCTTATTCTAATATGGGAAGCGGCCATTACATTTTGGTGTATATCAGATAACCGAAAATGGTACTGTACTAAATAGTTTTCTTCGAAAAATACCTTCAAATGTTGTTTTTTCAAGATTTGTGTTATTAAATTTTCGACAGATTGTATTAATACTTATTCTATATATTTTATGGATAAATTTATAAAATTATCTATAATTTTAATCCCGGAGCCTACGCTTTAAACAAGCAACACTCTTTGGTTACAAAGTTCATATCTCAAATGTATGTAACTGACAGAGAAATGTCACTGTGTGTGTGTGTGTGTGTGTGTGTGTGTGTGTGTGTGTGTGTGTGTGTGTGTGTGTGTGTGTGTGTGACGATTATTTCTCCGACGATAACTTCAACACTACAATTTTAAAATTATAATCTTTGGTATTCCTCTTCCTTCGTTACATTCATTTAAAGTGCTTATTAGATTTTGGTTATAAATGGTCGACCGGAAGTACCCTCATTTGAAGATTTTAACAGTTTTTCTTGAAAAAACGCTGTTAAATATCATTTTTTCACATTTAATGTCATTATAAATATTAAAGAATATTTTATTCTCTATACAATTTGATTATATTTTATACTTCACATTCAATGGATATAGAGTTCAAAAATTATAAAGAAATTAAATTTCATAAAGCAGTCAGCTATGCAAAACACTGGAAACAGCTAAAATTTAAAAAAATCTGACAGACAGACATCAATGTCAAGTGCGATTGACATAGTATGTTTGTGTTATAATTGTACTGCAAATATAGGATCAATTCTAATAAACTTTCTGTATGGAATTTGTACAAAATACATAGAACTGAGGGAAGGTAACGTACTTGAAATATAGAATCATTCGCAAGAAACTGTCTGTATGGAATTTGTGTAAAATACATAGAACTGACAGAAGGAAACGTGCTGGCCACATCAGATTTTTTTTAAAGCATTAGTAAAACAACGATGATCTATTAGACATACATATCGAATATAGAATGTAAGAAATCATAAGTAAGACAGATAAATACAATTTCTTGTTATTTTGTGGTTCAGAAATCAATGACGTGAGGGTGTCAAGTGAGAAAAATCGATTTGTAGTATAAATACCTGCATATAATTATTTGACTACTAAGGTTTGGTGCATCTCTAGTTGCTGATCAAAACATCTTACTCCCCTTACTTTGATTATAAAAGCGCTTATTAATTCCATATTTTAACACTTTTATTATCATGTAATTCGTACTGTGTAATAAATACATTTCCATTCAACAGATAATTCTGTGAAATATTATAAGCGAAACATTGTATAAATCTCTGATGAACATATGGTGGTCTTCTCGTGGTATATTTTACCGTATCCAGCCAACTTTAGTAGGGCTTTGCTTTATATGCCTCGCCGGTATTGTAGTATATTGTACCCTGCGGTACGATCAGTTGATTTGTGTGTGAACGAAGCCTGGACGATATTTTTACCCAAGTACGCCGTAATTATACCCGCGTTTTAATTAATCATTTTGTTTTATTTAGTTTTTACCTGGGGAAAATTTATTTTCATTCTACGAGTACATTACATGAGAGGAAATATATTTCTCTAGAAATGTTGTTAATATGCGAGAAAATAAAATTTCATTTTTTTAAACATACCAAGTTAGAACATTATAGTTTCATTTAGAAATAAAATAAATTTTATATTTATTAATATATTTTTTCAATTTTATAGGTATGTAACCTATGCACTAAAATCTTGGTACTAAAGTAATACTTTAAAAATTCATATGTTTCTAAGCTCGTGTTTTTTCTATTTAAAAACACACAATATTTTAAAGATATGTCAGATATTAATGCTGGGCATTCTCTTTTCTATAAACTTATAGATCTGTAGCTTATAGAAAGTCTATAAATGAACGTCTTATAAATTTCCATAAAACGGTATTCTGTGCAACTGTCTACAACTCGCTTGATCTGTAACTTCATCTTACGGAATCCATAACGTCAATGGGCCGAATTCAGCACTTTTCACTAGAGTAGTGACCGTCTCTAGTAACTATGGAAACAACTTGTATCTTTTTCTTATTAATGCATCGATGCATATGTCTCTCTTTATTTTGTTATTTTTAGATAAGCTTCTTTAGTTAAAAAAGAGTGCTGAATTCGATCCAATGTTACCAATCGTTATGAAATACAATTTAATAAATTTTAAAATGATTGAAAAACATGGATTTATTTGAATTTATTATATTCTATTATTTAAATACAATATTAAAAGCATGTTATTTGAAGAAGTACTTCCTAATTCTATAGGGCGCGAGCAGACACGTGACTCGAGCGACCTTGACTTGCTTGTGATCAGCTGATTTGTGTGCGCATGTCATTTTGGCAAGAACATTGTCAATTTGATAAGACCAATGTTTTGACGTATCTTGATTTTGAATTGCTAAAATGTTAATATTTTACAATTTTTAGGCAGTAAAACACATGTAATTAAAAATAAAAACATTTTCGGGCCTATTCTGTAACTCAGTGGTTAATTTTTAACCACTGGTTAAAATTTTTATCCAATAGATATTGATTTGACAACTAAAAATCACTTTTTTTGTTATGTGTCAACATACTTGATTGGTTAGAAAAATTAACCAATGGTTAAAAATTAACCACTAAGTTACAGAATAGGCCCGTTTAGCAGTTAAAAATCAAAATAAGTCAAAACATTGGTCTTGTCAACATGACATTGTTCTTGTCAAAATGACATGCGCACACAAATCAGCTGACTCTAAGCATGTCAAGGTCCCTCGAGTCACGTGTCTGCTCGCGCCCTATAAAATATTGAAATTATAATATCAACAATATTTTTGTAAGGTTGGCACTAATATCTGTCAAATTTTACTTTTGACATGCATGAGTTTTGAAAAGACCAGGGGAAAAGACCCAAATGAACATACAAACTGCAGGAACTAAAATAATTTCAATATCGGAGTTATTTTAAATATTAAATACCTACTTTTACATGAAACAGTATATTATATTCATAATTTTGATAATCCTGCAAAATATTTCAAGCAGTCTGTTTTTCCGTTCTTATTCTGTTGAGATTCTTTATTTTAGATAATTCGTGCTGATGCAAACATGTATCTATGTAAAATAAAGGTTAACAAGTTTGACATGTCAGTTGTCAATATGCAATAAAAGTGCAAAAATTCTTACTTTCTGTAATTTTCGTCCACTAAACCAAGTACAAAATGTAATGCTTGTGTAATACTATTCGTTCTAATACTAAAAGTATTCTATAAGTACTTACGGTCAACTGTTGGACAACACTAAAGTTATAGACGTCTATAAAGTATTTATAGAAATCTATAACGTATAGACGAGCTCAATTGCATTTTTTCTATAAGATCAATACGTCACTATAGAAATGCTTATAGAAGTTATAGAAATGCCTAGAATCCCAGCATATACTATTTTTTTGCCCTTATTATATTGTAACTATGTATTTTATTCCTAGTTACTAAACAAGTAAGAGGTCTATAACATTTGTTTACTATTTTTCTTTGACAATGAAACTTAATAATAACTTACTTACACTCTTGGGGAAAAGTTTCAAATCACTCATTTTCGTTTCTTTAAACTGATATAAAAATGACAAATGTTAAGCGATTGGAGCCAAATTTAGAGATGACACTATAAAATGTCACAGAAACTTGACATAAGAAAATTGTCGCGATAGCATATTTTTTTCATAGCTAGGTAGATAACTTAAAAAACTCACCTCGTATTTACGAAGAAACTTTTTACAACTCAACAAATATGAATTTAAAAGATTGCACTGGCAAAAACTGACGATCGTAGTAAGTGCAAGAAAGTGCGCACTGAGTATCAGTTCACTCGAAAAGTATAAATGGAACACGTAAAACTCAATTAGTGTGCACTGATAATGTAAATGGAAAACGATTTATGCACTCAGTGCAAAAAAAGTGCGCACTAAATATGTAAATGGCAAACGCTATAATAGGTGATTACAGCTCAATCGAATTAAGAGAAATTAGTAAAAAATAGTGAAAGTAGTTGCTTAATAATAAATATTAATAAAGAAATAAAATGATATAATTTAACTGCTTCGGAAATAAGGGGTTTTTTGTTTTAGCAGCTCGTCACTATACGAAATCCATACATATTATTTTGATTGGCGACTGAAAGACGGCTTATAAATATATAACGTATGCCCAGTTAGGGGCGGAGCCTACAACCAATAGAAGTAGAGAAATTCAAATAGCGGAAGCGTGGCTATCAGTCCAGTAGTGCAATTCTCAAACAGTTTTTATTTTAATATAAATTTCTTGCATTAAACTTAATAATTTTGACATGTAGACTTGTACAGTGTTATAATATTAATTTGTTGTTCCACGAAGAAAACAGTTTTATATAAAAACTTATATTTGTGACATCACATCTATATTTTCAAACTTCGGGGGACCATAATTCACTTATTAATAGGAATTTTTTCACCGGATTTTCACCAATAGTTTTAGCTTTACTTATACTTTCCGATGAAATTATATTTAAAAAATGGTGGAATCCCCTATTTTCCACTCGGAAGACATCGTGTATCTTCGGGGGTTCTGCCGGCGTGATAGTTAGGCTCTTATTTCCTTGGTAGCTTAAATAACAATTTATAACATAACAGAAATAGTAATGTAGGTAGGGGAAACCGGTGTCAATTGTTACAAAATTTAAATTTTTATTTCTCATGAGTTAACGTTACATTTCGAAATTTTGAAATTACCTATATAAGAACCTACCCACCTTAGTGAATAATATTTAGAATTTTAAACTTTTGAAAATATGACAAATATAAAAGTATAAGGATTTTTAGTAAGGCATTACAAATGTTACAATTGACACCTAACTGGTGTCAATAGTAACAGCCAGTATTAATTGTAACAAATTTTAACAGTGATGTAATAAGATAAAATAACAGATAAAAGAAGAAATTATTGAGAAAATAAACATTTATTTATTACCTCAGAAAATACAAAATTCAGATGACTCAACTAAAAGCAAACAAAGTATATATTCTGTTGGTGATATGGACCATTCTGACCAATGCCTTTAGTCGCTAACGGAATTGCAGTTTAGGTAAACATAAAATAGGTCTTTCTTCGTACAATTTAACTTGCGCGGTGACCAGATTTTACATTTTCGCCTCTGCAACCAATCTCATTTGCTTTAAAAATATGGGCCAATACATATCAGAGAGAAACATACGCCATATTTGCGCGTATGTACTTACACTAAATACCTAAGAGCTATGACTCTTTCTGCTTCACTCTGCAAACGCGTTTTAATCTACTTGGCCTTGTTACCTACCCTTGTTACATTTGACACCTGTTACAATTGACACCGGTCTCCCCTATTACAAATTTTGTTTGTATGCATAACCCACTTTCAGTTTTCTTGGGTTGTAGGACGGGAACCATTTTGTAGAATTATTAAATTGAGCAAAGGCATTTAGGTTCCAATTTCTTTATTTATAAATTAACTAATTTGAACTTTCAGTTTTGTAATTTAATTATCCGTATGTTTCACGTTATTGTATTAAAATATATATTTTTTAATACTTTTTTTCTATAATACATACATTTTTGTCATGATTCGAAATTTTGTACAATAAAATAAAAACGTGACGTATCATCTTTAAGGGGAAGAATCGTACTTTTTATGTTGTAGAAAAAATATCCTTAGGCACGAGACACAAAATATAATATAGACCAAGAGGGTCTCAATTGTAGGTAGACACACATAAAGATGTAGGACACACGTTTGCATCTTAAAAATTTTATTTTACGATGTGAGGCATCTGGAAGTAAAAAATACATAATACACAAAATATGAAATGTGTACCACGTTCAACAGCTGCGCCGATGCTCAAAGTAAGGTATGTGATCTCTTTAAATGCTTTCCTTTCAGAATAAAGATATGTCTCTTCTTGAGAGAGATGCTCAATAGTGCAAGAAATTGATTATTTTCAACAAAATTTAAAGAATATGACTATTATCATCATAGATCTCCCATAACATACCAAGAAATGCATGGTGGTGCTCGAAATTCGTTACATTTTACACGGCATTTATGGAAAAACGGTATTTCCTTATGCTTTGATTCCCAAATTATTTAAGGTAATATTTCAAATTAAAGTAGTAGAACTTAAAAATCTATTTATAAATCAGTAAAAGAAATCATATTTTGTTTTGTATAAATTCAGAAATTAAATATGAAAATTGCGAAAATTACTAGTGCTAGCCATGAAATTAAAACAAAAAGACAAACAAATGTTGTTTCGTTATTTTTTTCATTCGTTTCTTGAATATTAATACCACACTGAGAAAATAGCAAATAAATATTCCTAAGGGGTACTTCATTCATTCAATTATTGCAACAAATACAATTTAATCTTTAATATGAAATGTATTTTATTCATTCAGTTATATTATTTATTTGACCGTCATTTATTTCATTTAAATATAATTACTTCCTGGTACAAAGTAAAGGAATTATTGTAATCACGAAAAATTTCGGTTTTCAAGATTTCATCGGAAATATCCATTTTGACCATCCCTGAATCCATTTTGACTAATTTCGTCGTGACCTTTGTACGTACATACGTGCATACGTATCTCGCATAACTCAAAAACGATAAACCGTAGAAAGTTAAAATTTTGTATTTAGGACTGCTATAACATCCAGTTGTGCACCACCCTTTTTGGTCATTACATAATTTCTAGAAATGGTACTTTATTTGAAGCCTATAATAGATTTTAATTAAAAACTATTTTAAAATATAATAAAAAACTTTTCAAATTTGGTATATAAGACTTTTATGTCAATTAGAATAACATAGTAGATTTTGGTTAAAACAGGCTAACCTGAAGTTGTTAACAGTTTTTCTTGAATAAAATGGTTTCATTTTGATTTTAGAAATAAATGCTTCAAATAAGAGTTTTAAAGAATTAAATTCTGCGTCTATAGCACATCAAGTATTATTAAACTAGCCCTTTGTATAAGCGATATGTAAATTTAAACTTATATACTTTTTGGTTTTTGTAATGAAGCTTGCTATGGATTAGGACAAAAAATAACAAAAAAATAAAAAATAGATGCTAATGTCAAATTACGTCAAATACGTGCAATTTTATACTTGGGTCTATACTTCATATTGGTCTTGCGTACAAGGAAGTCGTGTGGTGTCCACATCAGTTTCTTTTTTATTTTCTCAAGTAAACAAATATATTTATGTTTAGTATTTTAAATTGAGATTTATATAATAAATTTATAATTTTTGAAATATTTATGTTTCTTACAAATATGTAATTGTTTAGAATTAATTTCATAATATATTTGCGTAAACTATATATTAATTACAATGAAAAATAGTTTTTATTGTATGAATCTATATTTATTTGTCACAAATAAATATTATTTGTGGCAAAATGATACTTCCATTGAGTGAACATATACATACATACATATACATACATAAAATCACGCATTTCCCACTTAGTGGGTTAGCACAAAGCCGAAACAATAATAATAATAATAATAATAATAATAATAATAATAATAATAATAATAATAATAATAATAATAATAATAATAACAACAACGATAATAATAATAATTACACCAACATCAATAATAATAATAATATTAACTACCAAAATAATCACTCTCTCTTTCAACAACATTCTTACTAAACTGGCACCATACAACAAATATTCCTCTCTCAACATATTAAAGTGACCGATTTTCGGTAGCGAAATACCGCAACCGGACCACAGTAATAGTTACGAAACAATCATCCTTCGCCACACATTCCTGTCTAAGCACACTTCTTTCGCCTCAGCCACATTCATAATCGCATTCATACGCGCTCTTCTTCTCTTCTCACTCGGAAACTTTCTCTCTTTTAGCACCTTATCAATCACATCCATCCACTTATACACTGGACGGCCACGCAATCGAACACCCTCAATTTCACCAAGATATATAGGTACGCTTAACAAGACGTTAAATGAAAACATTTCACATATTTTAGTGAGGCAAAATATTGTATGGTGCATACTAGATGATAATGCCCATCGGACGACATCTATCCCTCGAATTAAAGGCCCTCCTGGCATTATTATCATCATCGTAATGCCGTTGGTACATAAAATACTATTTCGCTAGGACCTATAGTTTCGAAGATTTTTACAAAAATCGTGAAAAGGACATCTTTAAAAGACTCCAACCCCCCCTCTCCCATTCTCTCGGAGACTTCTACTATGTTGTATAGTAGACATCAAGGAATAACTGTGCCAAGTTTCAAAACTCCGGGATATTTTTACCTTGAAAAATCTAATTTTATTGGCTATTGTAATATTCGTTAAAATCACACGTCTGGAAATACGTTTTAAAAAAACTTTGGCCCGTATTCTCACCTCTTGAAGTAGCGCTACTTCAACTGTCAAAACTCAAATTTAATATTAAAAATTAGAGCATTAAAAGTAAATTGAATTATAAATACCACTTATTTCAAATATTATAGATTTCATTTACAAAAATATGAAACACATTCTCATCTATTCATAAAATAAAATAAAATTTAAAAAATCGAAATAGTGTTACTTCGGAAGTAGCGCTACCTCAAGAGGTGAGAATACGGGCCTTTGTTTTTCTACAGTCTACATACAAAGTAGCCATTTGC
Organism: Harpalus rubripes; assembly: GCA_963082715.1. Lineage (NCBI taxonomy): Eukaryota > Metazoa > Arthropoda > Insecta > Coleoptera > Carabidae > Harpalus > Harpalus rubripes. The sequence continues at coordinate 9,958,080 of OY720450.1, forward strand.
GCTCTCTTTTGTCAACGCAAAATGTCGCTCATGCGCGACAAAGTAGAAAAAACGCTCGCTGCCCAAATTTCTAACTATATAATATTGAGAAATATCACTTATCTACATAGTTAATGGAAGTAGTTAGTCAGAAACTAATGGCACTGTAGTTACACATTTACCGCCTTCACAAGTCAATCTGACATATAACTGCTCTGTCGGTATATTACATAACCAAACAAAATGCCGCACTGCTGTGAAAATAAAATAGGGCATTTGTTTACAAAAACGAAAGTATAAAATGCTTAGATTAGATTGAAGGAATAGCTCAAGAAGAATGGAAAATAACGATAAATTAAAATTAAATATAAAATAAATTGTGTGCACAGTTGTGCTGACGCCTGTAAAAGTTTGTCGTGAACGCTCCCAATGGACATCCACTTTTCCACTGCACTAGTTTAATGTACTTGAAACAAATAAATAATACAAAAACTTATAATATTTATTACAAAATTGGTATTAATTTTTTGTAAAAACGAAAGCCTAAACAATATCTTGAAGTCATATTTGAATACGTTCCTATCTTTACTGCAAAACTATTGAATAGTACCGTAAGTACAAAGTATACATTTTATATTTTTTGTTTTGGTGGAGGATTATAGAAAAAATCTTGTATGTGTTTCGAGTGCAAATGGACATTGTCGATTTCGAGAGAATTCCGTGCTCCTGCGTCGCGCGTCAACAACCTCTCAATCAACAATGTCCCATTTTGCGCTCTTAATCCACAAATAGCTATTGTGTAATATTATAAAAAATGTCTAAAAAAACTTCTCTTCCACTTTTGTATTACAAACGTAAAACAAAATCCTATATAAAACATATCAGCAGCTGTACTGTAATTTCAGCAGTATTATTTACTGGGATCGGAACTGATCCAGTCATGTGCAAATTTATTCTGCGCGATATTTTCCCGTGTAAACGATTCTTTGCACTGTTGGTTACACACTTCTTTCATTCCAGTAGTCGGTACATATTGAAATTTCCTTTAATGTCGCTATAACTCTCGCGAAATGTTTCGCTCTGTGTGTTCGGTATACAATTCGTTCGGTGGGGTTGCTAGCACTGCTGATATGCACTGTGTGGTGGGGTTAGGTGCGGGATGTGGTTTTATTCGTTCGACGTTGTTTGGACTGGGGTTGGGAATGAAATACGGTGCAATATGTAGTGTTTAGAGTTAGAGTTTGTTTGTTACTGATATACGAAACAAGAAGTCTAATAGTTCTCAATAGTTTATGGGGAGAGGATTTTACACAGGTGCGATACAGTCAAACGCGGAATACTACAAAATACCTGTGGACTGTGGAAGTTATTTTGATTTTGAAATACGAACATTGTTTGCAAGTTATGTTATTGTACGAGGATTGCTCTATAGAAATACAGGGTGGGGCCTAGACACTTCCTTTTTACCTTCCGTCACCTTTAGGTAAGGAAGGTATTGTCTTTGGTCAAAAATTTCGGTAATGAGTTTTTAATGAATAAGCACATAAAAAATTATAATTTTTGCGTATTCCTCTTCTTTACATACATATTGTAACGTTTTTTTATTTATTTGGGTGACGTGTAAATATTAGACAATTATTATTAATTAAAATTAAGTGTTTATTAAGCTATAATGAAAGTTACTATTACTAATATTAAAAAATTATTAAAAAAACTAATTAAGACTAAAACTATAATTAACTAGATAACACTAACACTAACACTATTTACTTAACCAATTAACACTACTATTTATTTCCACGATTTTACAAATTATTTATTTCACTACGCGTTCTAATCTTAGACTGCCGGTCTATTGCAGACTCTTGTAGACTGTTTACGGGATATTTATATCCCTATATTTATATCACTATATACTTATATCACGTTCAACTGTCCGCCTACCGACCTCCACAGCGTCTATATACTCAACTGACTCAACAGCGTCTGAATATTCAACTGCTCGGACAGAAGTCACACCTTTCACCTCACTATCTGTCTATTTATGTAACTCTCAGTCTAAATTTCACAGCCTCAGTATCACCGACTCTCCGTATGCCACAATTATTCAACACCACTGCCGAGTATTCACTGCCACTTGCCGTTACTGTCCCCGTATACCTAGCTTCCCAATACTCTTCAACACTACCGAGTATTCTCTTTAACAGCTATTCCAGTATACCAGTAACTTCCCGACTCGCCGTTACTGTCCTTGCACACTATAGCTTCCCAATACTCGTCAACACTACCGAGTATTCACATCCACAGCTATCCCAATATACCAGTAACTTCCCGAAACCTGCTCGACACCAGCTGCATACGCTCACTACGATACTGCTGTGCTTTTCACTAACACTTTACTCTCTAACACTCCATGTGTCTCTATGACTCTGTATGTCACTAACTGTCTCTTGAGCATAGCTAAGTCCCTTATATACAGCTGCTATTATTTTCTAGAAAAGCCCTAGAATGTTGACCGCATAATAACAATGAACACAAAAGGTTCAGGCGACCGGAGGAAGTGCTAATTAGATTTTGGTTATAATTGGTCGACCGGAAATATCCTAATTTGAAGATTTTACAGTTTTTCTTGGAAAAAAGCTGTTAAATATTATTTTTTCACATTTAATGTTATTATAAATGTTAAAGAATATTTTATTCTCTATCTTTGTCAATTTTCTTCGATTCTAATAGTAAATGGCCTCTTTCTCGGAAACAGTTGAAGATCGGACCCATGTTGATAAAAACTTTTTTACTCATTTGGGTCAGTACTATATGCCCTTTATTTTTTTCCCCCCAAAGTATCAAAACACCCTGTATATGACTGCATTTCTGAATACAGTTTGTTCATCCTACCTCTTCACAGTCGTTTATCTATATCTGCAGCATTGATAACAATCTTTAGGGAGACACGATCTGTTGTTAATAAAGAATGTTGACAACCATGGACTGCTCGAACATCCGAAATCGACGCAGGGAAATCGGGCAGTTACCTTTAATTCTGAGGATGTGTGAGCCTGCTCCAATTTTTTTTTTACCCCAGTCTTTGAAGAAAATGGTCTGGAGAATGTCTGGTTTCAGCAGGATGGGACCATGTCCCACACATCGTTATTATTATAAGCTGAGGAACCTGCGCAAACCCCACAGGAGGTAATACTTTCAGAAATCCGCCGTATATTCCAAGAAATGTTCGAAAGAGTTATGCGAAATTTCATAAGTCGCTTGCAACAGTGTTTGAACAATAACGAATACCAATGGGCCGATATTATTTTCAAAACCACATGAGATAAAACCAGGGATCGGAAACCGCAGACAAATGGGTTCGGTTTGGGTTCAGGTTCAGAAATGAAAATAAAATTGGGTTCAGGTTCGGTTCGGGTTCAGAAAAAATATTTTTAGGTGGTTCGGTACCGGTTCAGTTCCGGTTCGGATTCGAAAAATTAAAAAAAGTGTATCTGAAATAAAAAAATTTACATACAAGTATATGGTATATAAAACGCGATATGTACAATAATAACAATATAATATTACTCTATTAGGTACATCATTAAAAATACCCGTACCAATAAATTTACTTTGTAGGGAATTTTCATTTAATCTGATAATCAAAATGTCTGATATTTCTTCAGATATATTTGCTCGTTGAAGTTGCAAAAAGAATTTTATTGCAGAAAATGCCCGTTCCATACTAACCTGTGTAGCTGTAACTCCTATCTCAATTTGCACAACGTCACAGAGTGTAACAATTTTTGTTCCTCCCAAAAATTTAATATATTACAGTTTTTGGAAGTCTTTGAACGTCTTCACAATTTTTAAAAACTATGTACTTGTAAATAAGGTTCATTTTAATTTAATATTTCTGCTTGTGATTTTATGATCTTTCACTAGCTTTCTAATAAATATTCTCCATTTTCAAATAATGAAATAAATATTAAAAATGAAGATTTTGTTCAAAGATAATTATTTCAGTACAAAACCAATCCTATTTGCAACTATGTGTTACAGAAGTATTAAAACATGTTGGTTCAGTGAACCAGATTTTTTGCACCCGAAAATAGTGGGTTGCCGATTCCGGTTCGGGTTTATGTCGACCAAATTAACAGTGATTCGGATTCTGGTTCAGGTTCAGAAAAAAGGTGGGTGCGGAACGGTTTTCGGTTCGGGTTCGGTTCGGTTTTCGGTCCCTGGATAAAACTGCCCATATTGTAACACGAGGGGGGTGCGGAAGAGGATGATGCTATTACTGCATCTTCTACTGCTGCTTACTGTTTACTCCTGTTTACTCCAACGATGATACACTGACTAACTGGTGGACGCTTGCATGGTTGGCGTTCACGACTTCGTGACAAGGATTTCGTGAAAAGGACTTCTTGAGAAGGACTTCGTGAGAAGAAAGAACACACATACACTACCATTTACTGTTAGTACACTTTACACTTGATGAACACTACGGACATGAACATTACTTTATATTTGCTGATTAAACTAACTAATGTTTTATTTACAATTAAACTAATACAACTTAGCCCAACATATTACATTCCGTAACCCACCGGGCGGGCGTTCTGCACGCGCCCCAAAACTAAAAGACACTACATGTCCAAACCAAAACACGTCTGCACGACGCGACGAACTAATCTAGACTCTTACATGTTTACTCCTTGAGTATCTAATATCGACTATCCAAAAACGCTATCTTCAGGTCAAGATTATCTAGAGGTACAGGGTGCATAAGCTAGGGCATTCAAAGTCACGCACGTATACACACTGGCTCGTACAATGAGCACGGTTTTAACTAAAACGCTGTTTTAAGAAATGTCAAATTTCATTATTTAATAATAATAATAAATAATATCAAATTTATTAAAATATGATTTTAAAGCAGAATATGGTTCGTATGTAAAAAAAAATTTTTCTTATCTCGAATATTTATTTCTAATTCCCCTTCAAATCTAGGGAAGATATTTTGCCGTACATTGTACTTATATATTAATCTGAATAATCTCATCCTTGGATATTTCCTTAATTTCCTTGCTCCCAATATGTTGATTGAGAATGTCTAGAGTGTTATTAGGAAAATAGACGAGCGGGAAGAAGTCAGTGTGGAGTAAACACATACATATTAATAAGCAGCAATCTCCAGCTTGCCGCTTGGAACAAATACCCACTTGGTTGTGCTGTATTCGCTGACATCAGCTCGAGTTGTGATGTGTTCACTGCTCATGCTCACACTCCAGATAAACCCTTCGTTAATTAACATGAGAATGGGTGGTGATAGTGGTGGTAAGCAAGAATTGTTGGCTACTCACTGCACTCTATGGTGACTAGCAACTAGGACCAAAAAGAACAGCACTCTAGATTATACACTCTTACGGAACTGGGACAATGGAAATGAATATATGACACTAATTTAGGTATATTTTAATAATAAATGGTTTAAATTTTGATCCTATGTATACGAAGTAGCGTCAAAATGTACCGGGAATTGGACCATACAAATTTATTGAAAAAAGTACAACTCTTTCACATTAATTTCATTTAATAATCTTTTCTGCATTTACACACTTGTTCCACCTTTCGTACGCTGTTCAAAATACTACTACTGGAAACTATTTTCTAAAAGTGCTTTCACTAGAGAAGTAATTCCTTATGCCAATGCATATCATGTTGTGATCGGTAGGGGGAATTTGCGGGGCTGGAAGTCATGGTGTATTACGGGCAGCGTTTTGTTTTGTTGTATATGTCACACACTGCTTGTCATTTTACTGTAATATAAACCATTTTTTCATATTGCAATATGATTTTATACTCTCTTGTGCCAAATTGCAATGAAAAATGCAAAGAATGTACGGATATTTTGTTTCATATGTAAGTAATTAGGATTTTTTTTTATATATAATATAATAAACAAAGAGTAACTTTTAGGTTTCCTGCTAATAATGACGCAAGCGAAAAGCAGTGGCTGTATTTAAAATTATAATTTGATTTTAGGAAATAAAGTTCTTAACTTGCTCTCAAGGTTATTATTTTTAAAATATGTTACAGGATATGGATACGAAGATAACGATTGTCGTTAAGTAGACATAACGAATGTCATAATAGCGATTTCGTTGTGATAACAATTCGTTAAGCGAATATTCTACAGAATAGGCCTATTAGTTTGATTTAGTGATGCTGAATGCGAGACCAAGACCAAGATTGGAATAATCTTGGTCTTGTCTTGCATCGACGCCCTCAGTCTTAGTCTTGATCTTGTTTTTACACAGCGTGTCCTGCTCTTGGTCTTGGTCTTGCTGCAAGAGTCTTGTAGTATTGCTTTTACTTACACTAAGTTTAATTTTCCGATATTCAATAATTTAAAATTTCAAAGATGGTTCAAAGCTAACGAGTATATTATAGAAAGAGAGAATATGGTAAAAATACTTAATACTTAAAAGACAAAAATAAATTCAAGTACTATCTACATATTCATATTTCATCGTAATGTTAAGTCAAGATTACACGACTACATTAAATACTGGTTTTTATTTCAGATTTGAATGAAATATGAAACAATACTGTACCTATTTTAAATTATTAAATTATAAATTGATTAAATTTTATAAATTCTACCGGTACTTTCAAGTGTTGTAAACCATATGCGTCACTACCTAATTTCAAAAGAATATAATAAAATTCAATATAAGGCCGGTTTTATAAACGCCCAAGTAAATTTACTGGGCACTTAAATTTAATGAAATCAACAAAATCGAATTAGTTTTCATGTTTTTATGACATTAATGTACAGTTGCAGCGCTGACAATTAAATTTTATGCCAGGCTTAAACAAAAAAATGCGTATCGAAATTTTGACAGCAATATTAAATTAGTCATTTGACATATTGTTTCGATACGACATTGTCAGTTTAAGGAACGCTTAATATTTAAGTGTTAGCGGTGCAACCAGCCATTAAATCATTGCTGTCAAAAAATTTGTGTTGCGTTTGTCTGTTACATTAAATTTACTTGGGGAGTAAATTTAAGTGGAGCTTTATAAAACCGGCCCATAGTATAATAAATATTGTGAGAGGAATGGAAAGATGGAAAGAAAAACAAATAATAATCGATTAGGCATATATAAACGAAAAAATATTTATTCAAGTTAAACAGAAAAGAAAAAACATTGTCCACATTTTAATAGTTGTGTATTACATTAAAATTGTAGATGTTTCGATTTTAACTTTTTAAATTGCAAGACTCCAAGAAGTCTTGCAATTCAGTCTTATTCTTGCAGGCTTAGTCTTGGTCTTGCAAGTAAATAGTAAGTCTTGGTCTTGGTCTTGTTATTGCATTTCTTGCAAGACCAAGACAAGACTGCAAGACCAAGACTGATTTTCAGCATCACTAGTCTGATTGCGTCTCGTAGACGGTGAAGGCTCTCAACTAAAGCTTCCTGTTTACAATTAATAACTTTCCCCTTGCTTTTGTTCGAGCGATATTTTTCCTTGTGCCTTGTACACGGTCGATTTTTTCATCGCCTCATTTCGAATGCTTTTTTAGTATCTAAAGGGGTCTCAGATAAAGATATCTTCAGCAGAACGCAAATTTGATGTTTGCACCCTGCTTCGTAGACATTTCAAAATCCGATGAACGAAACAAACACGCATTATAAGAAACAACCTGCAGATTTCGCTAACAGTAACTACAAAGGGGGCGCTCCAGCGTTCACCTGCCTGGCTCTAGGCAATGATTCCGGGTACTTTTTGACGCTATCTTCTAAGATAATGTAACGAGGATGGATTTAAAAAATCGCGGCCTAACACAGAGAGAGTCTACAATGGTCTACAAATGTCCCTGAATCAAAGCACATATTTCCAATTAAGTCACACAAATTGGCAGATTAACGCCGAAATTCGTAACCACTCTGTTTTGGCAGATAGTTTTGGTATCCAAGAATCAAACACCGAGTTCTCGTTTAATATGCAAATTTGCTAATCACTGGCAATAGATTCGTGTAATACTTTTTACCTCCCGCTACCCTTGGTAAGGGAGGTATAGGGATCGTGCTGAAAATCGCATATCGAGATTTTGGGAAATGACCACGTTTTAAGGTCCCTAGAATCCAATTTTAACATTTTCACGATGATGTATGTGTGTATGTGTGTGTGGATCCTCCACTCTAACTCAAATACCGTTATTCAGAAAATTTTGAAACCTTGTATTTCGAACTTTTTCTGTAATGGAAGCTCAAAATAGTTTTTCTTCGAAAAATACTTTTAAATGATATCTTGTCGAGATTAATGTTATAAAAATTAAAGATTATTAAATTTTCTATAGATTTGCATTAATACTTTTTCTATATATATTATGGACAAATTTATAAAATTATGTATAATTTAAATGCCAGAGCCTACGCTTTAAACAAAACGCAGTTATTCAAATGTATATAACTAACAGATAAATGTCACTATCAAAGAACTAATCATTTCAAAATAATAGTAACGTTTTAATAAGAAAAAAGTAAATAGAACAATAGAAAAGGAATTCAATACAATTTCCAGTATAAATAAATATGTAGGCATGTATTTAGATTAATAAAAATTTACGATTCACAAAAATGTTTAAGCTAATCTTCATTTTTGGATTAGTGAATTCTATTCTATCCCGGTATTTAAAATTTAATTTTCATTTTATTATAGCTCCGGTGGCTTAATGGTTAGAGCAAAGTTTCATGTCATGAGTGCCTTCGGGGCTCTGGAATCGAATCCCACTAAGTCATGGATGTGTCTAAATGTGAACCCACTCTGTAATTGGGATTTAATCCTGTTGAGGGGTTTAAAAAAAGTAGTTACATGGATTAGATTAAACTATATTTTAAGAAATAAACTGTCAAAATTAGAGTAAAATTCGCTAATCTAAAAATAAAGATTAACTTAATCTTTTTTTGTGACTCGGGCTGTAAATGGCGGGAGGTATTGTGTCGGCCACGCCAATTTTTTTTTAATTTTTACTGTATTTAATATTTTTCTTTAATAAACACCACTTGCTAAATCTTAAGTCCAGTTTCATTAATAGCATCTTCGCATCCATTGAATCTGATGCTTTACAAGCCGCTTAGTTCTGGCGCGGGGTCTATTTAATTACAACGCCGCGGCTGTATGCTGCTCCAGTTCCTGTCCTCGTGTTCCTGCGAGATAAAGACGGGATGAAGTGCAGGAGAGGCCGCTTTTATTAAAAACATTAACATAACGGTCGATTGAATCTCACAAAGCATGTGCTGTGCTGCCTTGTATGAGCAAATTCCAAATTCTTCCTACAAATTGGAGGAGATTGTACAGGATTGTTATGTTATTAGATATTTACATAATGAAGAAGGTGGATTAAATGGTTATTGAACTTATCCAGTAAATGAGAGTACTTGCAGATACCTTTGAATATTGTAGAACGCTACTATAACAAAATTAAAAGGGAACAAGTTCCTTCAAATATCTAGGAAGCTAAGTAACTTGGAATGGCAACTGCAAAGAAGAAATTATAAGCAGAAATACCCATATCCAGAGAAAGGCAGCATACAGTAAAATACAATAACTACAAGGGTCACTTTAATACGTTAAGAGTGAGGAATATATGTTGTACCTATGATGTCAGGTTAGTAAGAATGTTGTTGAAAGAGAGAGTGATTATTTTTTTGGTTGATGTTATTTTTATTCTTTCGGGTTTGTGCTAACCCACTAAGTGGGAAATGCGTGCTTTTATGTATGTATGTCCAAAAATTAAAGATACATAGGCTACCAAAATCAAAACATCTGGTGTGGCCAACACAATACCTCCCGCCATTTACCGTCCGAGTCACAAAAAAGATTAAGCTAATCCTTATTTTTTGATTAGCAAATTTTACTCTAATTTTGGCAGTTTATTTCTTGAAATATAGTCTAATCTAATCCAAGTAACTACCTTTTTTATAATAAAATGAAGATTAAATTTAAAATATAGGGACAAAATAGAATTCACTATTCCAAAAATGAGAATTAGCTTAAACTTTTTTGCGTATCATTAATTTTTATTAATCTAAATACATACCTACATATTTACATATGCAGGAAACTGTATTGATTTTCTTTCCTATTATTCTCTTTACTTTTTTCTTTTTAAAACGTTATTATTATTAATTTGAAATTAGTTTTTTGACAGTGACATTGTGACATTTATCTGTCAGTTACATACATTTGAATAACTGCGCAACCAAGGAGTTTTGTTTGTTAAAAGCGTATGCTCTGGTATTTAAATTATAGATAATTTTATAAATTTTTTCACAAAATATATAGAAAAAGTATTAATGAAAATCTGTAGAAAATATAATAATCTTTAATTTTTATAATCTCGAAAAAATAACATTTAAAGGTATTTTTCGAAGAAAAACTATTTTCAGCTTTCAGTAAAGTGCCATTTCCTGTTATCCGATTTACACCAAAATCTAATGGGCTCTTTCCAGTACAGAAAAAGTTCGAAATACAAGGTTTCAAAATTTACTGAATGATAGTATTTGAGTTAGAGTGGAGTATCCACACATACACACAGATATCATCGTGAAAATGTTAAAAATTGGTATCTAGGGACCTTAAAACGTACTCATTTACCAAAATCTCGATAAACGATTTTTACCACGATCCCTATACCTCCCTTACCAAGGGTAGCGGGAGATAAAAAGAAATAAATAAATATATCACCATTGCTGGGTGTGCCAATCTGCTTTGTACACAGATATCGGTAATGGTGAAATATTTGCACCGTGCGGGCGCTTATCAGGCGTCATTCATTGCTGGCGTGGAGAGTGCACCACAGGGGTTAATGTTGTGCCATTTAAAATTGGAAATATTTGGCGTCGGTCGGGATCGAACCCGATTCCCTATATTCGCGACTTGACACTCATATTTTAAGGAAAGACTATATTTCAAAAATTATATATAAAGGGAAAATACATGAAAGAAGAGTAAGAAGAAGAAAAAAAATTAGTATGTTAATAGTCAAGGAGGGAGGGAATTACGCGTGGCTGAAAAAAGAGGCGCAATACAGACTGGTGTGGAGGCAGCATTTTCGCTGCTGTCCAAAGACAAAATTCACTAAAGATTATAAAAAAACTTAGAAATGATTGAATAATTTTATTTCCAAATAACGTTATATCTTTAAAATGTTTTTCTTTGACCTCACTTGTCATAACAAATACTTGCAATGAGAGCGAAAAAGATAGACTGTTTCTATCTTTCGCTCTAATTGCTTTTATTAATTCACAATGTCACAGAATTTTTAATGTTTTTTTCGTGAAATTCAATATTATAATATATTCCGTAACTTCTGTTTAAAGGTTGTAGACAATGTTAAATTATTAAAGAATACTGGTTGGACTTGTCTTTATTATTTTTATATTTAAAATATAACAACGTTTCGACTGCTACAGATCTACAGTCGTCATCAGTTTACAAAATAGTAACAATAATATAATTATAAAACATAAAATAAATAATAAATATATAAATTGTATAATACAGACTTTCATATTATTATTACTATTTTGTAACCTGATGACGACTATAGATCTGTAGCAGTCGAAACATTGTTATATTTTAAATATAAAAATAATAAAGACAATGCAAGTCCAACCAGTATTCTTTAATATTCCGTAGCGTAACCGCGTTGTTCAAGGTTCTGGTTAAGCGTTCGGGAATGTAACCAAAACATAATTTCAGGATCGAGGTTCCATTTCGGAACTTTTTCGTGACTACAACGACCACAATTTTTTTGTGGTTGTTATGGTCATTTTCTTATTTCTATATAATAAGTAAAATTATATAAACATATGATTATTATTAATATATACTGATATGTATAATATTTACGGTAGTATAAAATAGGCAAATAGAGTTACGTTATCACTTATTTTTAATGATGCGGTGGTTCCCCGCTTTACCGACTCAAATTAACCAAGATGTTCCGAATCACAACCACTTTTCAATAACCATAACCTGACCTGACTACGTGAACCACAAGAAAACCATAACTACGGTCGTGCTTAAGTTACGGAATATACTATTCATATTTATTTTTTACAAAATCTTGGTACTTTATTTATTTTATCTCTATGTTAATATTTTCTCTTGATCAAGGTCACAACTCGAGCCTTCGGATAAATATTTTAATAATTCCTATCTCGACTTGTTATCAAAGCAGAAAGCAACAATATTTTGTATCAAAAACTTTACCTACAAAATAATATACCTTTGATATTTTATGGTTTAAATATGGAGAATAACAGTGGGAGAGAAAATGTTTACGAATTTGAAATATAAAAGATATTGTACGAAAAAGTTATAAATGTGGTCGAAGAAAATGCTCCTTATATATGATATACACTGAATGTGAATTCAATGGTTAAGTCTCTTACTACCCACTTTGTCCTTATATAAGATACATTTGTTATTTCCTTCTATACTCCCGCGCATTTACTGCGAAGTAAAAATAAAACAGTATGATAGTTCTGCTTGAAAGTTTTCAGAAATATAAAGCTTTTGCTATTTACCTGTACATTTGTTTCAAAACATCAACATTGTATTTTACGTTTCATTGCACTGTAATATATTTCATACATTGCGCGCCTGTCAACCATCATTACCCCTATGATTTAAATCCTAGCTGAACACGTCTATTTTCTCATAAACAATGCAGAAATCGAAGTGGATGACTGCATCTTGCATGGAATAGAAATCTAGCTGGCATGTAGCAGTAGTTTGGCATTCGAAAGCATTAATGTTGATGTATACAACATTTAATGCACACAAAGGCTTTGTGAGCAACAAAGCGATTGCTTGTCTTCCACACATTACCCAGTGAAAGTGGCAAGACAAGTGACGAAGTTGGTGACTGAAGCCAATGCATATTTTATACTTATACGGATAGAGCGGAACTGTGAAAGTGTTGCAGTTTAAACATGGCTTTTCAATATTTTTATGGACACTATGGGAAAGATAAAAGTTTTATTATCAAGTAGTAATATTTTGTATTAAAAGAGAGAGAATAATGGTAAATATGGTTTCAGTGTGTTGCAGTTTTGTACGGACAAAGTAGTATGATAATACAATATTTTATATTTTTGTATTAAATTTGCTGCATTATAGTATTTTATGTACCAAGGGCGTTACGATGATGATAATGCCAGAAGGGTGACGGGGATAGATGTCGTCCGATGGGCATTATCATCTAGCTTGTAGTGCATACAGGATTTTATGTCTCACTAGAATATGTGAAATAAGTTTTCATTTATAATAATTTTGGTTACAAGAATACTTAAGCTGTGGCGTTGCTAAGGATGTTGTTTAATTGTTTTGTTTACTATCAATATTTATTTATTTTTAAAACATCAACATTATATATCGTTTGGAGATAATGGAATGGGTGAATTTGATGTTTCAGAAGGTATTTTATCGAAACAAAGAAAATATTTTGATTGTTTCTGTATACTTTGAGGAAGCGAAACGCATAAATGTTCCTCTAATTATTCCATTCTCGTCTGTAGATGTACCTAAGTATTATATTTTGAGGTTCGTTTTCACAAGACAGATTTCAGTTCTTTATTTTTTATGCACTTATTTCTGAATATTATTAAATTTTAGAGAGTTTGTACTGCTTTGGATGTGTCGTAAGTGACGGTAAATAATATCAAAAGTAAATTCAAACGTGGAAAAATATCATCCCCCAAAAAATTAATGATCCGACATCCGTCAAAAATCAATGCAAAACATTGCAGTCTGCAATTTGACGTACTTACTATTTACATATGTGGTGAAAGTAAATTGCTTTTCAAGGCCCTTTTCATAATCAATTTTAAGTGTTATAATTAAATTTAAAATGATTTCTGTTTCAACGCCGTTTTCTTATTATATTAATTGTTGTAATCAGTTAATGTATTAATTGTTGTAATCAATCCTTATTAATATTGTAATGACCAATAATTAAATAGAAAATAATTTTCATTATATACCGTTCATATTATTTCTAATTTAAAGTCCACAAACGATGATCTGATTATAATGAGGGCATAATGAACAATTATGCCCTCATATATAATGCCCCGGTTGTTATAGATATGTTTATATACACCGTATCCTACCAATAAACAGTTCATAATACTTTAGAGAGAAATAAAGATATTTTCTTTTTTTTATTTGCGTTAAGTCCTGTCTTATAAATAAATAAATCATTGCGGCAAAATATTACCCATTACTGGGTATGCCAATATGCTTTGTACACAGTTATCAGTAGTTATAATGTATGCGTACGGAGCGGTTGTTTACCAGACATCCCCTTGCGTCTCGCGTATACTCATTGCTGGCGTGGAGAGTGTACCACAGGGCTCACTTTGTACCATTTAAAATTCTAAATAATTTTGTCAGTCGGAATAGAACCCAGGTGCCTAGATTTACGACCAAACACTCAGGCACACGGACACGAGATCCCATACATTATAAATTAATAGTATATTATAAATCAAAGGAGAGAAATGTATAATTTTTCTCGAGATGCAATTTAAATTCCGAAAGCATACCTCGAGGGCTTATGACGTATGACTGGCGCCACGAAAGCGCGGGTATCACTCCACCTAGTTGATCGGTTCGGAGGCCGCATGTTTTATACAGTGGAGACAGGCGGGGTCGAAACCACAGGAATAGTTATAAAAAGGGATAATGGGCGCCACGCAATCTGTAACCCGAAAATTACGAAAAGGGCGGTACAAACGAGATATAATGTTTCTTTTACATACTTTAATTGATTTTGATTGAAAACAACTGAAGACTGAGGTTCGAGAAACGAAAAAAACAATTAATAAAATGGCGTTTCATAATTTAAATGGTGCAGAAGGCACGGCAAAAGTTTTGCACATGAAATATAAAATAAGGTAATAATACTGAATGGAAAATATATTGTTGCACTGAACCCATAGATAGTAAATTTGGTAATAATTTTTGTTTAACATGCTTTCTAATAGAACTGGAAGCCTTTAAAACTGACCAATCACGTCATAGTTCAATTATTTGTAAGTAAAAAGTTAGTTGCATAAATCGCTATTAGCTTTAACTACATATTGTAACCATGGATACGTATCAAAAACAAAAAATATACCTGTTTATAAGTACATATAATTAGACCAACAATGGACCCGTTCAACTTTTTTAATTTTTTTATATGTTACGAAGAATTTAAAAATAGAAATTCCGTATTTCTTGTTTTCTTGAAATGACGCTTAATAACGCCTAAAATAATTATTAAAATTTTGGCGCGAAAGTTCTGACGTTAGCGTCACTCCGTCATAAGTAGAGAGAACCGACGTTACCATTAATGTGGCAAGATATACAATAAATGTTGCATGAATAAAAATACGTATCCATTACAAACTGTGATCAAAAATCTTTAGAGCTAGTAGTGCTATAGGTATAAAAATTAAAAATATATAGCAATTTTTATTTCTATTTCATTTATTTATATTCAAAATTTATATGCGACATGTGATTTTTAAAAAGCCGAAGTCTTGAACGGGCCCATTGAGTAAAATAGAGGTCAAAATAATTCAAAGTAATTTTTAACGTTTCACGTAAGTTTCGACAATCAATTTTTTTTCCAGAGAACACTTTGATATTTATTTTTTACAAAATTTTGAACTATGACGTTTTAAAGGTCTCCAGTTCAAGTAGGAAATATGGTAAACAAAAATTATTTCCAGATTTACCATATATAGGGTCGGTTCTACCATGGGTTAAGCGTTGTACACTTACTTACATAACACCCTGTATAATAGACGAAAAAAGTAAAACTTTCTGCAAAATAAATACCTATTTAATGAAAGAAGTAAGTCTTCTGATGGCGCTGTAATTACAATTTGGGATCTTAAAAATGTCGTACAGTCCTTATTACAAAGTTAGTCTTTTAGTCCAATATTGACTACTCTGACCTCATCTCGCGTACTTTTTATTTGAGTTGTCATGAGTAAATCTCACTTGGCGCTGTTGATGAGCATTTGGGCGAATACGAGCGCGTTGTTTATGAAGGTATACAGGAAATTGCAGAACCCATTCAAAGTTTTCTTATTAAAGAGTCGACCGCTCGTAGTCGTAACTCCGTAGGCCTACGAAAACGCACGCACGATATATGAGGAGTATACGGCCTATGCCTATGCGATCTCGCATGTTTCGATTTATTGTGAAGGGTTCTTTTGAGTACGAGTGTTTGTTTGTGGCTTCATCTGCTGTTTTCACAGCATGCTTTGGCATCTTAGTTTTAATTGGATAGCAGCTAGTTTGATTAATTTATACGTTTAGTAGTTTAGTTTGTATAATAAAATACAAATTTGCATGTCATGTTTAATATGAAATTATAGAAATGTTTAACATGGTTTTAAAAGTTTCAAATATAGAAGATTTTTTCAACTTTAATTTTACATGTCTTAATCAAATATACATATGCATATGTACATGCAGCACATTTGACTGAGAGAAATTGTAGTATTATGTGTAACACATAACGGTTCCACAACTTTTTCCCTTCTCATATAGACAGAAATTAAATTTATGTCAATTAATTCAATTTATAAAAAAGACTGCTTAAGTTACTATAATCCAATAACGCTATAGTTACTAACTACGCACTAGGGTCCTCTACCATAATAATCAATCATTTATTACTGACGATGGGCTAATTTACGCCCGAAACGTCCTGTACGTGTTTTGTTATTAAAAATTGGAACCTAAAATTCTTTTGATAATAATTATTGTCTGCATTACTTGAAAATGGATTCCCTATTAACAAGGAGAGAGAGAGAGAGAGAGAGAGAGAGAGAGAGAGAGAGAGAGAGCAATGTTAATATTGTAGAAACTAATAACCTTTTTAAAATTTTGATAATTCCTGTTATACACTTTTAATATAAATACCCGATTTTCACCTTTAGGTAAGGAAGGTTTTGTGTTTGGTCCAAAAATTCGGTGATGAGTTTTTGATGACTAAGCACGTTTTAGAGTCCCGAGAATACGATTTTATTATTTTTACGATGATGTCTGTATGTATATATGTAGCGGACCCTTTTGTGCCATTTAAAATTAGAAATAATATTGGTGTCGGTCGGAATCAAACCAAGCTCCAGATTCGCGACCAGACACTCAGGCACACTGTCATGAGATCCCATAGGGAGGATACCAAATGATCTAAATTCCCATTTGGCAATTACAACAAAATGTTATTCGCAGCCAAAGGTTAAGCTGCAATATAGGATTACAGTAGGGGAGACCGGTGTCAATTGTTACAAAATTTAAATTTTTATTTTTCACGAGATAACGTTACATTTTGAAATTTTGAAATTACCTATATGAGAACCTACCCACCTTAGTGAATTTTAAACTTTTGAAAGTGTGACAAATAAAAAGTATAGGATTTTTAGTTAGGCATTACAAATGTTACAATTGACACCTAACTGGTAACTGCTGTAACAAATTTTAATAGTGATTTAATCAGATAAAATAACAGATAGAAGAAGAAATTATTGAAAAAATAAACATTTATTTATTACCTCAGAATATACAAAATACAGATGACTCTACTAAAAGCAAACAAAATATATATTCTGTTGGTGATATGGACCATTTTGACCAATGCCTTTAGTCCTTAACGGAATTGCGGTTTAAGTAAACATAAAATAGGTCTTTCTTTGTACAATTTACTTGCCGGTGTCCAGATTTTACATTTTCTTCATCGGAGCCATCTGAAGAGTAATCTGCGACTGTTACTTTCGGAACTGTTTTTCGTTTGTTTGCTCTTTGTTTTCGATAGCAGTGGTTTTTCTTGTAATTTTTGTAATGATCAATACTGTACTTAATTATTAAACACGTTACAATCGATACCGTGGCATTTGTTACAACTGACACCGCTTAACTTAAAGATATTATTTGCTTTTTTGTGTTTATTAGGTAATAATTCGAAATGTTTTTTAATGAAAACTAAAAGCAGATATAACTCACAAACTGATCCTTAACTTGAAATATTCTCGAGCAGAGCACTTATAGTGTCTTAGAAACAATGTGTGTGACTACCTGTATTTACTTTTTTGTCGATTTACAGACATTCGTCAGAAACAGACGCCGTATTTGCGCGTATGCACTTACACTAAATACCAAAGAGCTATGACTCTTTCTGCTTCACTCTGCAAGCGCGTTTTAATCTACTTCGAAAAGATGGCCCTGTTACCTACCCTTGTTACATTTGACACCTGTTACAATTGACACCGGTCTCCCCTACTTTATTATTAATTTTATCTACTTATTTATAGTTGAATATACGAGAAAACAAACTTACAAAGTATCTTTGGGGAAATGTCATTTTCCATTATAGCAAATATGATAATAACCAAAGTACAATTCCCCATGCAGGTTATATTTCATCCCTAGGCCATAAACGCACGATTGCGTTGATGAGCTGCAAACTTGGAGTATATATTTTTTATTTCCTCCTGGGTCCGTCTCTGCGGCTTATTAGATCTCCGTTGTGCGGCCTTCTCTAAGTGCGATTATTAAAGAAGCAAGTGGCACTCACCACAAAATGGCCCAGTTTATTACTCGCTCAAAAAATTGAATTTAATACACATAATCGGCCCGTTATTGTGGCGTAAAATTTATAAGACAGTACGTACCCAAGCTCAGAGGTAATTCGCTTAGCTTTAAAACTTGTGCATTTTGAAATATGCACGAGATATTTTCATTTTATGTTTGTGAGAATGACGCGAAGAGCGAATGCTCTTTTTCATTTCGTTTTATTTTATTTTTTGCTCAATGAAGGAGCAGAATTTATTCTATGAATATGACCAGGTGGAAGGGTTTACTGTAATAAGTAAAAATTATTTCAGCGAGATAAAATTTACTCTACATTCGTGCTTTATGTATGAATGTATGTACTTTTTATGCTGCAGGACTTTTATGTTAAAAAAAATGAGGAAAATTTATGGATGGCTATTTTATTATAGTGGGATTTAAAAGAGAAAAACCGTATCTATATAGATAATAGGCATTTACGAATATTCTACCGGTAGATACCGCATCTGCCGATTGCGTTCGAAAACACGAGTGATTAATAATTACCGTGTTTGAAAATTGTACCATATCTACCAGATCCATCTACCGGATCCATGATTTGTGGATCGAGTAATTCAGCTGGTAAATGCGGTAAATGAAGAATCTAACCTCAAAAAAGGTAGTAATGCCAAGCAAAGCGCGCGCGTTAAAAGTGAAAATGTCTTTAATGTTGGAATCGGAAGTAGCACTGTGCTCAGTTTGTTAACTACGTGAAATTTCAAATCTGTTTCAAACTTTCAAATATTTTTCATAGGTTAGAAATCTACCCTGTTTACCACTTGCGTTCTTAAAATATCGATTCCGGTAGCTTTAATCTGATAAACAGCTGTTCACCGATATATACCGGTAATAGCTCACCGGTAGAATTTTCGTAAATGTCTAATATTAAAAAATCTGATGTGGCCAGCACATTACCATCCGTCAGTTATATAAGGCATTTACGAAAATTCTACCGGCGAATAGTTATCGATAAATAGCTGTTTATCAGGTTATAGCTACCAGAATCGATATTTTAAGAACCCAAAAATAATGTACTACTCTTGCCCTACGGCTTGTCACCCCAATTTCTTTACTGCATATAAAAGTATATGGCCTTCTTAATATTCAGTTAAAATTTGAAACAGAAACCATTTAAATTAATGTACATAAAGATGAAAAATAACAGAACAGAACAGAAACTATTTAAATTAATGTACATAAAGATGAAAAATAATGTACTACTCTTGCCCTACGGCTTGTCACCCCAATTTCTTTACTGCATATAAAAGTATATGGCCTCCTTAATATTCAGTTAAAATTTGAAACAGAAACTAATTAAATTAATGTACATAAAGATGAAAAAATAACAGCACAGAAATTAAAAGCTTATGCATTTCCATATGCTTTTAACAAACTATTGAAAAGTTTTTCCTTATCAACACTACTTGAATTCATGTTTTAATATGAATTGCATTGCACGAATGAAAGACCACTGGCCCGAATTTGAACTGTGCCCGACATATTATGTTGACTGTTATTGAAAACAAACGACTGCCTGCATATACGAATTAGCACCGCGAAATTTGAATGTTTCAAAACTATTAAAGCAAGTTTAGCAATATTTTTTATATTTTATCGTTACGTAATTCACACATTAACCCTCCCCCACCCCCTCGTAACGCTTCGTAACGCTACTCTTGACCCCACCCTTGAAGCGTTACGTAATTTAAGGACAGCCCCTAACCGGAACTTTATACTTTTCTTATCGCGGATAGCAAGATTTGAAAAACAATAATTATGATATAAATAAGTAAAATAATTATATTTAGATGATTGTAAATATTAACACACGTTATTAAAAAAAATATCCAAGAAATGAAAATATATGGACATATTTTTAAACAGGTGTTATTTAAAATTTAAGTATACAAACTAATTTACTTCATAAGCGTATTTTTATTACAAAAAATTAATAAAGTTCTTAATCCTCCCTCGTTGTTTTCTAATTAAATTCCAGCATCCCTTCATTCAATTTACTCTAATTCCTTGTATCACCTAACCCTAACAAACAACCCTGTGCACTTCTACCAGACTGCCCTCGTTGCAGTTTGCAGTGTCCAGTACGTCAGGGAGATCTCATATACGTAAGTGGCCGCGAGTATGTGAGCGTGCAAGTCTTGTAGAGAGCTTCGACATGGTGCGACGGAGAGAGGAAGTCAATTTGACGGATGAAATCAAGGGTGCAATGGACTGGAGATGTGAAGCCATCAGGGGATGAGTGACAAGAGGAAATAACGTCAGCAAGAAGGGATGTGAGGGATATGAGTGAATTTGGAAATATGGAAGCGGTTTATTGAAATGGTAAATGAATATTTTGAGGGAGACATGCTGTATTTATTTAAATTAATAGAAGTATTGTAAATAATGTTGGGTATGCTAATTTTCTTTTAGCAGATTTCGCTATTTTTGATATATTTCCACTGTGGAGAACGTTTTAGAAAAGTATACGTTATTGCTGAAAAGAATTACGAATTATGAAGAATAAGAAAATCATGTAGGCCATGGAAAACAAAATATGCAGTGTCATTCCAAACAGTTATACAATTTACAAATTACAAATTTAAGTTGGTTACTACTTAGTTAGTTAATTTTTTGAAGCATTGTTGTGTGAAAATTTGGAATTACCAGACAAAATTTTTGAATGTATTGATTTCAAAAATGGTTTACATGCTTATGAGTAGGGGAGACCGGTGTCAATTGTTACAAAATTTAAATTTTTATTTTTCACGAGTTAACGTTATATTTCGAAATTTTGAAATTACCTATATGAGAACCTACTCACCTTAGTGAATAATATTTTGAATTTTAAACTTTTGAAAATGTGACAAATATAAAAGTATAAGGATTTTTAGTCAGGCATTACAAATGTTTCAATTGACACCTTACTGGTGTCAATAGTAACAGGGCCAGTGTTAATTGTAACAAATTTTAACAGTGATAAAAGAAGAAGTTATTGAAAAAATAAACATTTATTTATTACCTCAGAAAATACGAAACTCAGATGACTCAACTAAAAGCAAACAAAATATATATTCTGTTGGTGACATGGACCATTTTAACCAATGCCTTTAGTCGCTAACGAAATTGCAGTTTAGGTAAACATAAAATAGGTCTTTCTTCGTACAATTTAACTTTCCCGGTGTCCAGATTTTACATTTTCGCCACTGCAACCAATCTCCTGTGTTCAAAAAATATGGGCCAATACATATCAGAGAGTTCCCTCATCGGAGCCATCTGAAGAGTAATCTGCGACTGTTACTTTCGGAACTATTTTTCGTTTTTTTGCTCTTCATCTTTTATGTTTTTGATAGCAGTGATTTTTTCTTGTAATTTTTATCATGATCAATACTGTATTAATTATTAAACACGTTACAATCGACACCGTAGCATGTGTTACAACTGACACCGCTTAACTTATAAAGATATTATTTGCTTTCTTGTATTTATTAGATAATAATTCCAAATGTTTTTTAATGAAAAATAAAAGCAGATATAACTCACAAACTGATCCTTAACTTGAAATATTTCCGAGCAGAGCACTTATAGTGTTTTAGAAACAATGTGTGTCACCACATGTATTGACTTTTTTGTCGATTTACAGACATTCGTCAGAAACAGACGCCGTATTTGCGCGTATGTACTTACACTAAATACCAAAGAGCTATGACTCTTTCTGCTTCACTCTGCAAGCGTGTTATAATCTACTCCGAAAAGATGGCCCTGTTACCTACCCTTGTTACATTTGACACGAGGGGTAAACAACTGACCAAAATCTGTACACCGAAATCCATTTTTATGAAATAAATCCAAAACATCCATAAAAATCCAAAGAGATCCACAGAAATCTACTGAAATCCACAGAAATCTTCTGAAATCCACTGATATCTACTGACATCCACGGATATCTACAGACATCTGCGGACATCCATGGAAGTTCTCGAAAATGTAATATGTATTATTCATTAATTATTATTATAGTACAGCTTTATCAGTTGTAGTTATAAGGCGAGTTATAAAGTACTTCAAATAGTTTTATATTTTAATGATAATTCTTTTATTAAGCACGTACTCATACATTAGAAAAACAAAATATGAAATCGAAAAAAGCACAAAAAATACAACAAACGTAATGTAATCACGAAAATTTTAATATAAAACGGACTTAATAAATAACACTGTTGCTATGGGTATAGAAAGTACCCTCTAATTTGCGAAATACAACACCAGGGAATTGAAATAGTAACCATAGTAAATAATAGTATGTATTTGCTTACTTTTTACCTCTCCCTAAGAGAGGTATTGAATTCATGCTAAAATCGCATATCCAGATTTTAGTGAATAAGCACGTTTTAAGGTCCCAGAATTCGATTATAACATTTTTTGATGATGTCCGTGTGTGTGTGTCCGTGTGTGTGTGTGTGTGTGTGTGTGTGTGTGTGTGTGTGTGCGCGTGCGTGCGTGCGTGTGTGTGTATGTGCGCGTGTGCGTGTGCGCGTGTGTGCGTGTGTGCGTGTGTGCGTGCGTGCGTGCGTGCGTGTGTGTGTGTGTGTGTGTGTACCATAAGACTTGAGACATTTTTAACAACGGATTCCTCAATCTAACAATAATGGGAAGAGTGGATTAAGTTTTGGTAACAATTGGACAACCTGAAGTTGTAGTTACAAGAAAAAAATCATCTAAATATTATTCTTTATTCGATAAATATAAATTCATTATTATATCTTCTATAGATTTAGGTATAAAGAAATATATATAAAATAATTTGATGTAAAAATTCTCAAGGCAAACTACGTCAAGGCAAGAAATTCAAATGTTTGTAATTGACACATAAATGTCACTGTCAAAAATATTTGTATGCCATTGTCAAAAATATTTGTACATCATTATGAAGATTATGACAATAAAAAAGGAGTCAACAACGCCAAAGAATATACGTAAAAAAGAATATAAAGGGAATTTACGAAAAAATGACGAATATATAGAAAAAGAAAAGGAAAGTAGAAAAAGAAAATTTCAGGATATTGAATATAAAGAAAATGTATTGCCTATTGTACATAATTTATATTAAAATATCCCATAAATTTTGCAAATATATGTGAGAATTAATTTGTAGTGAGACATGAATATATGTATTTGTATTTAAAAATATTTTTCGTTTTATGCGTACAACTATACTCTATCCGTTTTAACTATAGACTAGATGGCGTTTCGAGCGCGGCCGTTTTTACATGTATTAAATAAAGAATTCAAATTTTGGCGCCATTTCTGGATTTAAAAATTCTTTCTAATTGACAATTTTGAACGTACATGTGCAATCTATTTATTTTTATCTATAATATTAACGAAGAGAACAATAATAAAACTAACGAACTACTAACTAAAAACTAAGAAAACGTGCACAACGAAAACTATGTAATATGAAATATAATGCCAAAACAATATGAAAATTATGTAAACGAAAAGAAAAATAATATACTTAACAAACAGAACTGAATAGAAATTAATAATAAGTAATAAATCATGTACTATTGACTTTGTTAACTTTTATTTATTTTATTTCAGACGTCAA
Organism: Harpalus rubripes; assembly: GCA_963082715.1. Lineage (NCBI taxonomy): Eukaryota > Metazoa > Arthropoda > Insecta > Coleoptera > Carabidae > Harpalus > Harpalus rubripes. The sequence goes on from OY720450.1 coordinate 9,982,343, forward strand.
AATAATTGATACAGTTGTCAAGCAAATTTAAATTTCGCGTCAATTATTTTACAGTGTAAACTCGGTTCACGTTTGAACCAATCAGACAGCTAGAATCTTAGGTCCTATCTCACCCAACGCTCTATAGTTAAAACGGATAGAGTTTAGGTAAAATATCTGGCGAGAGGTTATGTGCTGGCCACATTAAATTTTTAACTTCGTTTTCACTTATAAATCTCGAACATCAGTCTTTTACTGATACAATATTAGTTTTCTTAAACAAAACAACACTAATATTACGACATTAACAACAAAGACAAAATGCGCGCGCATTTGCGCCTGCGCAATTGCCACTTAAATATGCATTGAAATCCAAAAACATCCACAGAAATCCACGGACATCCACTGAAATCTACGGACATCCAAAGAAATCCGTGGACATCTACAGAAATCCAGGGATATCCATGAACATCCACGGAAATCCATGGAACTCCACATGCGTGTACACCAAAAATCCACAGTTGTTTACCCCTCGATTTGACACCTGTTACAATTGACACCGGTCTCCCAAAGAAAGTTTAGATTCAGTTTTTAATGAACAACCGACTTCTTTGGCTACAATTTATCGCTGGTATAAAGATTTTGAAAAAAGGATTTTCGTTGAACACCTAAAAGAATGGTGGCCTTCTACAGCTATTATCGAAAAGAACATTGCTACTGTTTAGAAAAAAAATCTGACGTGGCCAACACATGACCTCCCGTCAATTCCATGTTTGAAATAGCAATGATCGATTGTAAACAAAATCTAATTTGTTGTTCCAATAAATAGAAAAGTCTGTAATACCAAATTTTAGATTATATTTTATTATTTTTCCTCGAAAATCAGTTAAGAGCTCCAAATTAAGTATCACTTCCGGTTTATCATATAGGTATAGTCAAAATATAATGTTGTTTCAAATTATACACGAGTTTTAAATGCCAAATTTGAGAAGTTTTGAATCATGCTTTAATATATTTTTTCAAGAAAATCTGTTTATGGCTTCCTGTAAAGTAGTACTTCCATTTTATCAATTTTACAAAACATCTAGTATGTCATTCTCATTAATATAAAAGTCTTAAATACCAAATTTGAAAAGTTTTGGATTGTACCAATTTATATTTCACGAAAATATATAAATATGTTGCTTCTCTTTATACAAAAGTGTTAAATAGGTACTAAATTTGACAAGTTTTGGAACATATCATATTATATTTTTCACGACAAATCTGCTCACAGTTCATCATCATTACAGGTATTTGCGTGCAAAGCAGATTGGCACACTAAGCAAGGGTAATATGCTGTTATGATATATTTATTTTATTTATTACTGATTGATTAATTGGTAACTATCGGCATAGGCGATGTATCCTTCTTTGATAGTAAATTAATAAATATATTTTAGTATGATGACTAAATATATCGACATTCTAATATTCACAATCAAATACAAAAAGAAATATAATGTATTTTATCTTATATGCACATTGAGTTATATACATTAAAATCGAATTAGTAACAATATATATAATATAAGCGTACGTTCAAATACTACCAATAAAAATTCGTAGACGTATAATGTTCATAGAAAATAATACACTATCGAAACTACAATAGTTGTTGAGTAAATAATATTATTACCAAAATGTATTCATCAAAATTCATAAAAACCAGTATTTATCGTAGATCTATCTTTATAGATAAAAATAATTAAATATGCATGACTAGGAAACAAAACAAAAATAGATCCGGATTACATCAAATCTCTCTCCACATAATCCGCTTTCTTTGTCCCAGTTATTGATTAGCTAATTAAGTTTCGAATGCTGCATTAATTCCACCCACGGGATTTGAAGTCTGGAGCGTTCGATTTTTGCGAACGTGCTCAAGGCTGATGAAGTTCTATCAGTTTATCACACTACTGCATTACTACATTACTGCATTACGACGTACCATTTCTTGCATTTACTCAAAAACTCGGTAATTTGAACATTAGTTGGGGAAAAACTGGTGATATTATAATTCGCTTTACTCATTTTAAGTTAATACACCAAAAAGAATGGTGAAGAGTGTCTGGTCGCGAATCTAGCGAACCGGATTTGATCCCGATCGACGCCAAATATTTCGAATTTTAAATGGCACAAAATTGACCCTTGTGGTGCACTCTCCAAGCCAGCAATAAATGCCCGTGAGGTAACGCCTGGTAAACGCCCGCACGGAACGAATATGTCATCATCATTACCGATATCTGCGTACAAAGCAGATTGACACACCCAGCAATGGGTAATATGCCGTGATGATATATTTATTTAAATAATTACTCATTTAAAACTTTTTAATAATTAAAACGAATATCGTACCTTACCATACCGTACTAACTATTACAATTCTAGTAGTGACAGCGTTTTCCTACTGTCATATTCATAAAATGTAACTTTTTACCTCCAGCTACCCTTGGTAAGGGAGGTATAGGGATCGTGCTAGAAATCGCATATCGAGATTTTGGTAAATGACTACGTTTTAAAGCCCTTAGAATCCAATTTTAACATTTTCACGATGATGTCTATACGTATGTGTGTATGTATGTGTGGATCCTCCGCTCTAACTCAAATATTATCATTCAGAACATTTTGAAACCTTGTATTTCTACCTTATTCTTATATGGGAAGAAGTCATTAGATTTTGGAGTAAATCAGATAACTGGAAATGGTACTTTACTTGTAGCTCTTCGAAAAATACCTTCAAATGTTATTTTCTCGAGATTTGTGTTATAAAAATTAAATATTACAAAATTTTCTACAGATTTTCGTAAATACTTTTTCTATATATTTTATGGATAAATTTATAAAATTGTCTACAATTTAGATTCATGCAGCCATTTACATTTACGTTTAATTTACATATAATTTAATTTAAAAGTTAAATGTATATATAAACCAATGTAGGTATGCATGCACCATTTTAATTTACGTTCTCATTTATCTTTCATTTTCATTTAATTTATAAGATAACCAACTTTCAACTTTTGAATATAAATGAAAATGAAAATTCACTGCACATGCGATGTTTTAAAACATCAAATTTTGTCAAATGTCAAAGACAAATCAACTAAAATGTATTTCGACGACGGTAAATTGGTCGATTTAGTGCGACCAATTGCACTCATTTACGACACAACCGATCTTTTAAAAGAAGAAATATTTGGAATTTAATTGGAGCAGAAATGCAAAGAACGAGTACGGTTATCAATGCAATATAATTTGTATTTATTTGTATATGCGGTTCAATAAATTATCAAATAAATTTGATGTCATTCTTGTATCAATAAAAAAATTATCATGGTCATATTCTTTAATGAATTTTAGCAAATTAGTATAAAACCCTATTTTTTGGCGACACCAATTCATTGGACGGTACGCGAATGGTGTCGTTTCTTTCTGTGTTTTGTTTTTATGATAAATAAATTCAAAGCCAATATTTCGTCTTTCTGTCGCTTGCATTAAACATTTATTAAAAAATTAACTTTACAAACCGAACTTGTCAATGTCAATATGCATATACATTCATTTTTCATTTAATTTATGTTTGTATGTCTGCTTGAATGACACATTTAAAAAAAGATAAATGAGAATTAAATTAAATGTAAATGGCTGCATGAATCCGCCTTAACTGACATAAAGAACTAATCATTTCAAATTAATAATGGTAAAGTTTTAAAAAGAAAATAATAAATAGAACCATAGTTATATGGAATGGATCTTAATACAGTTTCCAGCATAAATAACTAAATATGTAGGTATGTATATTTAAATTAATAAATTTTAAACAGCGGGAGGTATTGTATTGGCCACATCAGATTTTTTAATTTTTCGATATTGATATAGGTACAGAATAGTTATTTGTATCACTAGGCCAGAAACTGAACATTTATGAGACCGAGGTTAATTTGACAAATACGAGATCTCGCAAAACAATTTCTAGGCGTGTGATACACAAGATTTTTTGTACCGACTTCTCCATAAATTCTTCGTATATTTCTCTACACTTTATTCTATGTTACATAACCTAAAAAATGAACATATATTTTTATCGGTTTTGCATTGCAAGTTTAATTATAATTACTTACATTTGAGCTGAAAATGCGTAATTATTTTATATCTATTAAAAATATAACATACAAACATTAGTTATATATATTTTGTATAGTTTTGCATATTTTTAATGACAAATGGCGGAAACTCAATTGTATCACGTAAAGATAGTTGCAGTTACAAAACAAACTAGTCCTAAAGTTGGAACTTGGATTTTGGTGTAAATCAGCCCGAAAATGGCACTTTACTTGAAGCTAAAAATAGTTTTCATTCGAAAAATACCTTTAAATGTAATTTTTCACGATTTATGTTATTATAAAAATTAAAGATTACTAAATTTTCTACAGGTTTGCATTAATACTTTTTCTGTTATTTTATGGATATGCAGGAAAAGTATTAATGCAAACCTGTAGAAAATTTAATAATAATAATACTTTTCCTGTATATTTTATGGATAAATTTATAAAATTATCTATAATTTAAAGTCGGCTTGGTGGCTGAGCGGACTAGCGCACATCTCGTAGCCCGCAGTGACGTCACCCGAACCATGTTCCGTGCGTTCGATTCCCGTCGACCGACAATGTGTGATTTGTCGTAAAAAATAAATACAGCTACTTGTATAAATCACACTCGGATGCTATAAGCTGGCCACTTATACATCTTAAATAAATGTAGCAATGGCTGAAATCCAACTGGCAGCACGGCAGTGGTAAAACACTGCGGCTCGGTGAGTCCGGTTGAAGGGTAAACGGCGACAGCTGTATACAAGCCCTAAGTAGGTAGATCTATAATTTAAATCTCGGAGTCTGCGCTTTAAACAAACACAACTCCTTGTTTACACAGTTCATGTCTCAAATGTACGTAACTAACAGATAAATGTCCCTGTTAAAGAATTCATCATTTCAAATTATAGCTATTAACATACCTATAGTATTGTTATGACTATCATAACTGCCGCAGATGGAAATTGATTCGAATTTAATTGAACGTTTATAATATTATAATACTGGCTCTTTATGTATTTCATATTAAATAAATTACATATTTTAATAAGGTCACTTTAATAAACAAATAATTCACTATTTCAAACAATATAACTTCAAAGTCTCACATAAAGTCATCTTCCGCATGTCAAATATGAAAATCCTTTATCGAACATGCTCTTACTTTGTGGCGCTGTTCACCATCTGTAGTAAATTTATCTCCCGCAACTTGCAGCGCCACTGCACTGGATAGGAACTTTGAAGTTTGGAGTTTCCAGTATGGAGCATATGGAAAAGTTGGCGATAACCGATATTTGCATATTGATTAGCTGCTGGATTTGGTTTTAATATTAGATACCAACTGGGAATTTATTATTTGGGTTAGGTAATATGTAGCCAAGTGTGAGATAAGTCTCTTACAAGTTCAATATTTCGTATCTCTAAACTTGTGCAGCTCAGTTATTTAAACATTAATAACGTATGTTGCTAATAGTTCGTGTACGGACTAATATCAGGATTTATTATACCGTGTTAATATTATGCTGCAATTCTGTGCACGTTAGTTACGATATCTGTAAGACTCGAAAATCACTACCATCAAAAATGCAATTCTGACTCATATCGTAACAAACAAGTACTCGTAAATATTTACTGTCAATTATAACTTGTCTGTAAGAATCGTAAAATATTTTAGATTGTACATAAGAATAAAATGGACAATATTAAACATTTTTTGTGTAGTATAAAAGCTCTTTTACAAGAACATTTAAATGGGAAAATTATTTTTTGTGTAATTTACATAAATAGTATATTAAAGAACGTGTTTTATAAGATATGTTTTATTCGCACGCGTCAAAATTGGCAAGTGCGAAAAAAAGTCTTATAAAATAAGTTCTTTATACTATTTTTTATATTTTGCGCCTTCTACAATAACATTTACTTACTCAATTTGTGATTATATTTGTAACCATTTGTACATTTTCATGTAAATAATCTTCCCTAAACAAAAAAATAATATTTTTCTTGTAAAAATATTATTGAAATTCTGTAAAGGTTATATAAAATATGTACGGGACTCTTTGCATCCTTTTGAAATTCTCGATTCAAATTTCAATTGGATAAAATAATTACTTCATAAATGAGTTGTGTTTTGTGATTTTAAGTGGTAATTTACCTCTTTACTTTAAAAAGTTAAAACGTTTTTTATACGAATTTTTGAATATAGGTTCCAGCTACTTTAAATTTGACCACTACAGGGTTTTTTTTGCAATTGTTGCATATATTTGTAAGTAGTCCATATCCTGAGATGAAAAAAATTGTTCTTTAGTTGTTGATCATGGGCGAAATTTCCCACAGAGCGAGATGAATAAAATTGTATAAAACCGTCAAAAAAACAGTATCTTTTTACCTTCCGTCACCTTTAGGTAAGGAAGGTATTGTCTTTGGTCAAAAAATTCGGTGGTGAGTTTTTGATGAATAAGCACGTTTTAGGGTCCCTACAATACGATTTTACTATTTTTACGATGATGTCTGTATGTGTGTGTGTGTGTGTATGTATGTATGTGTGTCCGTGTGTGTGTGTGTGTGTGTGTGTGTGTGTGTGTGTGTGTGTGTGTGTGTAACAAAATTTTCGTCTACGATAACTTCCATACTACAATTCTAAAAATTATAATTCTTTGGTATTTCTCTTCGTTACATCCATGCGAAGAGCTGATTAGATTTTGGTTAGAATTGGACAACCGGAAGTACCCTCATTTGAAGATTTTAACGGTTTTTCTTGAAAAAACTATGTTAAATATCATTTTTTCACATTTAATGTTATTATAAATATTAAAGAATATTTTATTTTCTATACGATTTGACTGCATTTTATACCTAATATTAAATGGATATAGAGTTAAAAAATTATAAAGAAATTAAATTTCATAAAGTAGCCATAGCTGTGGAAACAGCTACTATATTAAGAAAATTTTGATTGAAAGATGTCAGTGTCAAGTGAAATTGACATAGTGTGTTTCTCTTATAATTTTACTGGAAATAGGTATAGGATCTTTTGCTTTCTGTATGGAATTTGTATAAAATACATACAACTGCTTTAAGGTAATGTACAAGAAAAAATAATAATAATAATAATAATAATAATAATAATAAATCTTTTATTTCTGCAGATACATTACACTGTATATAGAAAACGTCACAAAATAATAATTTTCTGTATGAAATTTGCATAAAATACATGCAACTGCCAGAAGGTAATGTACAAGAAATAGAATATTTAATTTTGCAAGGAACTTTCCGTATGAAATTTGTACAAAATACATAGAACTGACGGAAGGTAATGTGCTGGCCACATCAGATTTTTTTGTGTACGTAATCAGTTCTAATAAAATTACTGTTATTAATTTTTCAATATAGTTTCTATGAAAAATGAGACGTTCGAGGTGTGGTAATAGATGGAATGCATGTGGAAATTCTTGGTCCACCAGTAGATGATGTGATAAACACAATCTACCCTTCTTCTGCATTAATAAAAACGAGGAAATAAAAATATTTGAAATAATAATTAGTGTGACAAATATACTTATTATCAAAATATATACTCATATAATAAAAAATAAATAAAACAAAACTTATCGTATAAAATACCTCATTTTTAATTTTTAAATAATAATAAATATCTCAGCAAAGACTACTACAATATATTTGATATTTATTAATTTTGTGTTTCAATCGTTACGATAGACTCGTAACTAGGAAATCTACAGATTCGAGCTCAGAATTGCATTTTTTGTAATTTTGTAACTCGTCAGTTTCGAGTCAATCGGTAGCTACGACTTTACGTAGTTACGAGTTTACAATCGTTGTGTTAGAATGTATGTATATCCTAAACTTGTTTTCTTCATTTTCATCTCATGCTGCAGCAGGAGCATGAATATTCATTTTCTTTTTAAAAATGGGCCAAATATTTAGTGCGAAGTCCTTGTCGAAATTTTGACTACTGCAGTATGAGAATAACTATAGTCACCATATCCATTTTGTTCTAAATTTCCATTGGCTGATGCCCTTCAGCGGCCAAAAATCGGGACGAATATTCTACTGAATGCCGTTTTCAAACTTATGGGTCGACTCTGATCTGTAAAAATCTGAGAAAAACGCATCTATTTTTGTTGATTAATATAAAATTATACATAAGAGTGCAGGTTTCGTTGCGATTTTATCATTATTTACAAATTTACAGATATGGAAGATTTACAGATGCGAACAGAATCGACTCATTAATCACAAAACCTAGGAAGAAGCAAACTGGAAATATTTTTGAAAAACTCGTTACTAATACTTAACCCTCTATCGTATTTTGTTGCTCTCAGTCAACATTGAATTGAACTGTTCAAAAATCTGTATCACGAGTTTCTAACCGTATTAGCACAATGTCACCTGGGAGCAACAACGTCCCAAGAATTTTCGTACAAGTGGTGTCACCTGCAGAAAAAATTTTGCACTAAAAAAATTAATAGTGTGTGGTAACTTTCAAGATTTTCTCGTGGTATATTGTGTCAGTTCATAACTCCATCAATTTAGGTAAGTAAAAAGGCCACATATAGCGTGAGTTTTGTAAAATACATTAGTTTTAAACTGTTTTACTTGATAGTCTTGTCATTTATCTGTACGGAGTTTAGCTAGCGGAGTAAATTTCGTTCAAAATTTTATGTTGCCTGAGAGCAACATTGACCGAATCTGGTACTCTTTTCAGAAGTGTAACTCTAGAAAGCATAGATAATTTTCCATCAATAAATACCACCAATTTTTACGGAAAATCGTAACCTGTAGTAAATGTGATATGCGCTTTTGCTTAGTTCCCGAAAGGAACTGTTTCTATCAGTTTCATATGGACTAAGATCTCGGCTAAAATTATTATATAGGTACCTACTTATTTCCTATTATTCTGTGAATATTACTTTTTAGAATTATTACTGCCATTGTTTTTTGTTGCCAAAATGTATTCGTATTGTTGTCCGTTTATATCTGTTTGTGATTATTACTTTTTAGAATTACCATTGTTTTTAGTAGCTGACATATATTAGTATTGATTTCCGTTACATTATTTTGTTTTTTTTTATGTATAATAAACAAAATAAAAAATAAGTTAGAGTATAATTTTTTGTATTGACTACCCTATATAAGTTGAAGTCCTAAACGGTCAATGTTGCCTCAGAGCTACATCCAATTTTTATGAGTAACGGTCAATGTTGTCTCAGAGCAACATTATCAAACTTCTTTTTGGTACACAAATTATGTATTTTGACTTATACATAACCTAAATATAACAAGTTGTAAATATCAGAATTTTCCTCAACGTTTTTAGTCAGCTGGACGCTAGAGGGTTAAACTATTGAATTCCGTTGTCGCGTTGTTGAACTTGTAGCTGCGCAATCCAACTGTATTTCTATTGAACAATCCTCGTATTCATTTTTTAATGCTTATTTGGATTTTCAAGTATCAAGAGATGGCACTGATCACATTAAACAATGGTACACTTTTTGTTAACAATTGTAAGCGTTGCATTGCTGTCAATTGTTTCTTTAGTTTTTGTTTTATTTGCTCATTTATTAGTATTTTTATTTATAATTCAAGTATGTATAATAGAGTTTTTGTAGTCATACAGTTGTACTTTCATGTAAATGTTAAATGTGTACCACTGTGTGTAGTTCTAATATTCGCCGTTAGTTAGCGATTTCTTAGGATGATGATGAGATCTCGTGGCCGCTTGCCTGAGTGTCTGGTAGCGAATCTAGGGAACCTGGTTCGATTCCGCCAATAGAAATAATTAGAATTTTAAATGGCATAAAAGTTACCCCTGTAGAGCATTCTCCACGCCAGCAATAAATGCCCGTGAGGTGACGCCTCTCGTAAACGCCCGAGCGGTACAAATATGTCATCACCATTACCGAAATCTATGTGTACAAAGCAAACTAGTCATAGTGATGATACATTATTATTAGTATGAAAAATTTTTGGTTAAAAATTTATCCAATTTAATTTCTGTATTTCTGAATACGTATGCGAAAGTAAACCAACCAAAACAAACTTACACTGATAATTATCCTAAGACAATTATCATTTATGTCACTAAGTTGTTAAGTAACAAACACTTTTTGACAAATAATTAAAGATTAATTGTTTTAATTTGAAAATGTCATTTTCACGGTATGGCAGTGAAAATATCGATAAAATTATTACTATTAAACGTAAACATACTCGTATTCATAGCTACTACCGACATCTATTGGATGATTTTATAATTATAAAAGTTTTTCTAAATACAAATTCTTCGTAAATTTAATAAAAATTGCAAAAAAAATTCTCACCGAATATCCCCCGATCATTGATAAATACTTATAATTTTATCACAACTTCCTCAAGCACGTTGCTTTTAGGTAACGGTTATAAAATTATTTCGTAATTATCAATGTCCTCGGGATATTATAGCTGATAATTATCCTAAGACAAATATCACTTACGTCACTAAGTTGCTAAGCAACAAACACTTTTTGACAGATAATTAAAGATTAATTGTTTTAATTTGAAAATGTCGTTTCCATGGCATGGCAGTGAAAATAACGATTCAATTAATAAAATTATTACTATTCAACGTTTGTATAACAAAACTTCTCGTTGTGTAAAAATCAATCTCATTATCATTACACACTTCACGCTGAACATATTCATACCTACTAACATAATTGGTATAATTATAAAAATTCTGCTAAATACAATTTCTTCGTAAATTTAATTAAAAGTGCAAAATATTTTTTCCCCGAATACCCCTCGATCATTGATACTTATAATTTTATTACAACTTCCTCAAGCACGTTGCTTTTAGGTAACACAAATCCGCCTTCGGCTTAGGGCGGTTACCAAGCAACGCGCTTTCGGTAACTGTCATAAAATTATTTCGTAATTATCAATGTCCTCGGGATATTATAGCTGAAAATATACGGGTATAGCGAAACTTTGGTTTTGTAGAATGAATGCTGCCAACCCAAAATTTCGAGTAATTGTTAACAACTAAAAATTAAAGATTTTTCCTGGAAGATGGGTACTTGTATAACTTAAAAGATATTACTACTATACTTATTTATTCATGTAAATAGGTATTGGCATTAATATTATTGCATGCAAAATATGCTAGAATTACTAATAAAATTACACGGAAAGAGAAACCTGAATTATATTTACGGGCAAATAATCTTCGAGCTACGCACATAACACGCAATTTCGTAATTATATAAATAATTGAAATCTTACATAATTATCATGAAACTAGAAACACTAATATACTCCTACTCTAATAATTCTCTCACACTATTTGACTTCTACGTCAAAATAAACAATCCGAGTTTGATGAGTTATAAATAATTCAATATGAGCAACACTGCTTTGTAAAACATCGAGTTGGCGATGCTTTCCGACGTACACGCTATTTTATTTCGCGTGATCTGTGATGTTTCCAAAGAAGTCATGTTTCCAGACAACTTTGAAAAGTTGGAAAATGAACGTTCAGCGAAACTGAACTTTTGAATTGACTTCATGAGCAGAAAATCGACCACTTACTCAAGGTAGACTAGGTTTACAGCTAATACAAGTGGTGAAAAGGTATCAAATACATTGTCGCAAACGATTTAAACGAGACGATTTCTTTGAAAGCTTTTCTTTAAGATAAAATTGGAAATTCAGTGAGACAGAGTTATTTATATTAATTCTGTGAATGACCGAAAAAAAGGAACTAGGTTATCGGTTCCAAAACTATACTGATACCCGGACACCCAGAACCGGGAATGGATAGTAGAACCAATTTATGGAAGAGGGTAATGAAACTGATGTTCGAATATCCTGTCTTATCTGAAATATTATATTGTTGCGCGATATTATTATTATTATTATTATTATTATTATTATTATTATTATTATTATTATTATTATTATTATTATTATTATTATTATTATTATTATTATTATTATTATTATTATTATTATTATTATTATTATTATTATTATTATTATTATTATTATTATTATTATTATTATTATTATTATTATTATTATTATTATTATTATTATTATTATTATTATTATTATTATTATTATTATTATTATTATTATTATTATTATTATTATTATTAATATTTTTGTATTAGAGGTGAAAAACAAAGCAACAGATATTTCCAAGTATTTTATTTATATTCTGCTCTAGCCCTTACGTTCTGGATCTCTCAGATATATCTACTACAAATTAATATTCCTTATTTTCATAATTTTATTTCAGATTTCTTAAGAAAAATTAATTAAAATAGTAAAATATCTTTCAGAACTCATAAAGAAATAAATAAATAACCTTTTAGTTTCTTTCTAGGTACAAGATTAAATGAACATTAACAATCAACCAGATGGAACCAGTCCGAGAAATCATCATTTTCAGAGAATGCCCTGGAGGTACTTTACAAAATAAAATTTCTAGATACTGAAATTATTTCAGGATCTTCATCTCTTAACATTAGATTAATTAGAGAAGCCATTGAGATCATAGCGTTGGTTTAGAATTGATTAAAGCATGGCTTCCTCAATTAAATATGTAATCTATAGTTACTTGTTTACCGTTCTTCTGCGACATCTATTTTGCTTTGAAGAAGGCAGCAGTTTATTCTGCCGCAACGTTGGTTTATAAATAAATACAGTGTTAAACAAAAAAAAAAACCTAACTCGGAGTAGGGTACAGAGAAACGTGTCTGATCAATATTCAATTCAAAAGTCAAGTTGTTAAAATTGACCTTGAAATGTAATTTTAAGGAGAAAAGGTAAAAAAAATCTGGAGTGTCCAACACAATACCTCCCGCCTTTACCTGGCCGTTTATTTCGTATAATATAGTCTAATCTAATCCAAGTAACTACCTTTTTTTGAACCCCTCAGCAGGATTAAATTCCAATTACAGAGTGGGTTCACATTCACACACATCCATGCCTTAGTGGGATTCGAACTCGAGGGCCCTTATGACATGAGGCATTGCATTAATGTTACTATAAAAATTAAAGATTATTAATTTTTCTATAGATTTGCATTAATAGTTTTTTTTATATATTCTATGGATAAATTTATAAAATTATCTATAATTTAAATCCCAGAGCCTTCGCTTTAATCAAACAAAACGCCGTTATTCAAATGTATTTAACTGACAGATAAATATCACTATCAAAGAACTAATCATTTCAAAATAATATTAGTAACGTTTAAAAAAGAAAAAAGTAAATAGAACAATAGAAAAGGAAGTCAATACATTTGTCAGCATAAGTAAATGTATAGGTATGAATTTAGATTAATAAAAATTAACAATTTACAAAAATGTTTAAACATCCTCATTTTTGGATTCGTGAATTAGAGTAAAGTTCGCTAATCCAAAAAACTTATTTTTTTGTGACTCGGGCTGTAAATGACGGAGGTATTGTTTTCTAAATTTCTAAACTAAGATTCATGAAGAAAAACTTTGATTTATTTAGATAACATTTTTGACAATATTTCGTGTCAAATTGACATTTAATTAAATACTTTTAAATTAAGATAAACATTTCTTTGTTCATAGCATACTTCGAGTTAGGTTTTTTTTAACATACATAAACCACAGAACTAAGGCTAAAAGGTATTTTTTTTAAAATAATTAATTTACTATACACAATGGTGAATAGGCAAATCATAATACGTAATAGCTATGCATCAGATCCAAATAATGTAATGAGAATTGATTCGAGATCTAAACCGAATAGTTCCGATTCTAAAATGATGATTCGATCGCGGACCCAAGATCTAGTTAGTTTCGATTCTAAAACCGATTCCGGGTAGTTTCAGATTTTGCATTAATATAAATTTAATATTCATTTTGCATATTTTGCTTACTATAAGTACCTATATGTAAGCGCTATATTATCATTTCCTAACTGAATATAATTAACTCTGTTTCCATGTTCGCAACTTAAACTTGCTTCGTAGAATTCGATACGTGTAGGAGTGATAGGTTTACAAACTCCTCGATAGATAGACAAGACTGTCACTTGTCCCTGGTAGAGATAAAGTCAGTGGCCGTCCAGGCTCTTACACCAGACAACAGACAATGGTGTCTATGTAGTAAGTAGCGGTCCGGAGTTATCTAGGGACTTTGGGAAAGAGTAGCATAATACAGCTTTGTTGGTTTGTCAGTTGGTTCCAGTGTGAGAAAGGACGAAGGACTAACTCAATTCAAGGTATTACAGATACTACCTCGGAAGAAAACATTGGTTATAGTTTATTAATTTTCAATGTTTGATAAAAGAATAACAATAATGCTGCAATATTATTGTTACACTACTAAAATATTATTGTATTGTATTTTACGGTTTTAATCTCTATGGGTTATATCCCTCGGGTGGCTTAAACACACAACATCTATTAATTTTACTTTTACATTGCCACGGGCCACGGCGTTCCTTACTTAGATGCCATGTGTGTTTGCCGCCTTGTTATAATCACCAGCCGGTTCCAGATAGCTTTGTGGTTGTCAAGTTAATTGTATGCCAAATTGGAAAGGTAATGGAAGTAGGTACCGATCAAGGCCAGTCGAGAAAAAATCCTCGAAAAATTTCCAACTTGACCCGGTTTCGAACCCAATAAATTAATAATAATTTCTTTTTCAAGTTTAAAACAAAAGAATGTAGACTTGTTATATATCATTGAAAAGCTTATAAAATAAGCAAAAAGACGAGACTATTTTCAACATAGGTTCCCATTTAAAAAATCATAAGTCTGTGTTATATCTCGAGAATTATTAAATTTTCAAAAAATCTAATTACGACATTTTATTCGATTTAAAAAACGGTAAAATTTTTGTAAAAACATTTTTTCTCTATCATAGTAAATAACATACATACATACATACATACATACATACAAAAAATCACGCATTTCCCACTTAGTGGGTTAGCACAAACCCGAAAGAATAAAAATAACATCATCCAAAAAAAATCAGTCTCTCTTTCAACAACATTCTTACTAATCTGACATCATAGGTACAACATATTCCTCACTCTTAACATATTAAAGTGACCGATTTTCGGTAACGGAATACCGCAACCGGACCACAATAATAGTTACGAAGCAATCATCCTTCGCCACACATTCTTGTCTAAGCACAATTCTTTCGCCTCGGCCACATTCATAATCGCATTCATACACGCTCTTCTTTTCTTCCCACTCGAAACTTTCTCTCTTTTAGTACCTTATCAATCACATCCATCCACTTACACACTGGACGGCCACGCAATTGAACACCCTGAATTTCACCAAGATATATACGCTTTACAAGACGTTCATTCTTCATTCTCTCCACATGACCAAACCATCTCAACTGGCTCATTCCTACTCCTTAACATTCTTCCTAACCATACATTTTTCATACACCAAATAATTCCTCACGCGGTCCCGTCTTACATATCCACATACTTTACGTAAATACCTCATTTCCACGGCAGTCACTCTTTTTTTATGCTTTCCCGTCCATGCCCAACATTCGCTTCCATATATCAAAGCAGGCACTAGCACTCCATTATACTACACACTTAAACGAGCTTCTCTAGATACGTTTACGTTTCGAGCAAACGTACCCAGAGCACCCATTACCTTACACTCCGCACTCACTCTCCTTTCAATTTCTCTATCAATTCGACCATCCCTTGACATCATGCTACCCAAATATACAAACTCATTCACTTGTTCCAGTTTCACTCCATCCACCAACACATTGCACACAGTCACCAATTTACTCCTTTCAAATACTAACACCTTGGATTTATCAATATTCAACTCCAGATTCATACTTCTTCCAACTGCATGTATTCTCTCTATCATTCTTCTGAGTTGCTCTTCATTTTCACCTAAAACAACTACATCATCCGCATACGCTAACGCAGGCACAATACTTTCACCAATTTGTACACCATCCATCTCACTCAATGCTCTCCTCAACAACACATCCATATACAAGTTAAACAACCATGGAGACATACCATAGCCCTGTTTCACACCAACATTTATACGAAACCAATCACTCAACCTACCATCTATTCTTACAGCAGCCTCACTACCTTCATACAATGCACGTATCGTTCCCAACAAATTTCTATTCACGCCGTACTCCCTGAGTACATCCCACATAGTAAATAAGATGTTAGATATTTTAAAAATGAGCGAAAAACGAGTTTTTGCCTGTATCTCAGAAATAAAAGAAGATCGAAAATTCCTGTGGTGACTATTAAACATTTCTGGAAAAGTTGATTATGGAATGTGCAAACGGTTTTGCTCTATCATTAATATTACCCGAGATACCTTAAAAAAACATCGAAAATGAGACACCTGTACTCTTACGATTCTGATACTACTTTCCTTAATCAGCTTTATTTGTAGTCCACACTGTACGTATTCGCAATTCCGCATTGAGAATTCAAAGACAGAAGAACTAAGTTTACTATCTATTGGACTTTACAGTTGCAAACTCTAACGTTATTCAATCTGAACTATTTCGCATTCACTTTACAGCTTGTGCTAGTGTTAGCCTTACAAATGCCGTTGCAAAAACCGTCGCAATAAAACACTTGAGCCTAGGCGCCTAGCAACACCTGTGTGCAGTGGCAATGCATCGAAGTGACAGAATTGCCTAATAAATATTTAAAGTCTTACAAGCGTCCGCGTACACAACAAGAAAAGCCGGGCCGTAAATAAATCAGCGGCCGGGTCAGCCAGAGACGGGGCGCTATTCTACACGGCCAAGATGTGATTGGAAAGGGGCATTAAGCTCAGCAAAGTCGCACTTACGGTGAGTTATTGTTTTGTTTTTATTGTGTGGTGTGCTGGATTGTGTGCTATTAGCAGTTTTGCATCTAATGTATGCAGGGGAGGCTGGAGCGTTTAAAGTTGTTGATTCAAAATAAAAGGCCCACATTTAAAGCAATTTTAAAAGTTGGATATTTTGTTGATTTTAATTTTCTGATACATAATAGAATGAAAACTTTCTTTGAATGATCTTATAATGCAAAAAGGTTTTAATAAAAGAAGAGGTCTCAATATCTTCATATTCTAGGGAACTTAGTAACGATCAAATCACACGGCACGTGGTTCGTCGATCCAGGGTACCGGAGGGCAGTTGGCGATGACAAAACGATGCGTCGTTCGTTCAGTTTCATGACGTAATTGGTTCGCCGAACCAATGTGGATATGGTACGACTAGCGAATGAAAGTTGACGTTTAAATTATTTTATAGATAATAATAATAAAATAATAATAAAATCTTTATTGACCGTACGACAAAGGCGAGGTTCAGCCAAGGGCTGTTCTTCCACCTAATCCGTACAATGATTATAACAGATATTTATAAGTCAACAAAGTATTTTGTTTACAAAAAATTAAATTTAAACAAAGATTAACAATAAATAAAACGCATAGAAAAGAAAAAGGAAAAAGGCGCAGGTCGTATAGGTGTTATGAAATCGGAAAGACATTACAAACTAAACATATGAATTATACATTTTTTTACATGATATTTGAAAAAACCATAAGCAAGAGATTTTAAATTTTCAGGTAAAGCATTGTATAAAGATGGTGCTAGATATGAAAAAGCTGCCTTGAATTTAGATTTTCTGTAGGATGGTACTATGAACAAATCTTTTATTCGTAGCGTATAATTATATTGCTTAGGAACTAATTTATTCGTTAAATAATGTGGAGTACCAGTTAATTTTACTTTGTGTACGAGACAGAGATAGAAGGATTTCACGCGATCGTCTATGGTATTCTTTTTACACGTATTCGGTACTGAAATATATGATCATACTTACATACACCGTAAACAAAGCGCAAGCATGAATTTTGAAAAAGGGTAATTCTATTTTTTTCCGTCTGTGATAGAATAGGAATGTAGACGCAGGAGCAGTAATCTAAAATCGGCAAGATTAATGTATTAACCAGGTGTAATTTAACCTCTGTGCTTAAATCATGTCTGAACTGATACAAATGTCGCATTTTAAGTCTAGCAGCAGTAAGTTTTAAGTTTAAATGCTGCACAAATTTAAGATTCTCGTCCACAGTCAGACCTAAAATTTTTACACAAGAACTTCTTTGAAGAGGCACGCCATCTAACAGTATGTTCTGTGTTAAATGGTTGTAATTTTGTCCACCCATAGCACAAATTTTTTCAACTCGTCGTTAACTATATTAATTTGTTCATTTGACTTAAATGGATCAATGGATGCTATGAGTTGAGTGTCATCAGCGCAGGAATGAACTTTGCATAAATTGAAAGTAGATGGCATGTCGGCTACATATATTAAGAAAAATAAAGGCCCTAAAATAGACCCTTGCGTACGCTACACTGTAGAGGAAACAATGTCGAAACTAATTATATCTAAATTTGAAGACATGCATACTTGGAATGTTCTGTTACAAAGGTAATTATGACACCATCTCACTGCGTCATCGGAGAAGTTGTTTTTCAGTTTAGAGAGAAGTATACTATGATGTACCATATCAAACGCTTTTGAGAAATCTATTTGTATTAAAAGGGAGATGTGGTTTCTTTTAAATTTTTTTTCCTATATTTGATTTGAAAGGAAACTGACTCTTATGTATTCCGTTGCAGAAGCAAAAGTAACTATCCGCTACTTGCGCATAATATTCTGTAGTATATACTACAAAGTTAGGAAGGTAGAGAAACAAACACGAATATATTCAAATTAATTACCGAAATAAACGAACAATTAAAATCTCTGGAGTCTCACAGACTCCACACTACCACAGTAGGGTTAAAGGTAGAACATACGTAACATAAATAACACAAGGTGATTACTATTGTTAAGACGCATCCGCATATTCTGCGTCTGCCAATGCTGGTTCGGCCGACTGATGTCGGTATGACGTCACGAGCGATGGACGCGTTGTTTTTTATTATTATTATTATTATTATTATTATTATTATTATTATTATTATTATTATTATTATTATCGAGAGGTGGTTCATCTTTGTCCCTGTACTGCGACCTTTCTGGTCTATTGTACCCTCCGTGTTTTACTTCTATTCTAGAAGTCCTGTTTGTTTTGTGAACTCCAGGATTTTCTTTAGACTGATGTCCTTTAGTGTCTCAGTATGCAATTTCTTTGCTCCTAAAAGACTATGTCTGCTTGCCATAAATGCTTCGCAGTAACATAATAAATGTTGAGGAGTTTCATCTTCTTCTTCACATCCTCTGCATGTTGGTTCTTGTTTAAGGCCCAACCTGTGCAAATGTTTGTTTAATTGACAGTGTCCTGTTACCAGTCCTGTTATTAATCTAACATCTTGCTTGCTCATTAAGAGTAAGTTGTCAGTTCTTTTCTTGGATGGCTCATTCAGGAAGAGCTTGGAGTGTCTCTGGCCTGATATGGCTGTCCAGTGCCGTTTGTGCCATTGCCAGAGCAAAGTATTAATTTCCTGCTTAACTGTTTCCGCAGTTGTTTAAAACTCTTATAATTTTTCTATCTTTAACAATAGAAATATGCTGTTTGAAAATTTGTTTTTAGAATTTTTCATTCTACAATTTTGTTTTTTGGTTAACACCCCCTTTAAGAGTCTTCATATGGATGCATCGAAGAGGAATACGAAAGAATTATAATTTTTGGAATTGTAGTATTAGAGTTATCGTAGACAAAATTTTGTTACACCCACACACACACACACATACATACACACACACACACACACACACACACACACACACACACACACACACGTACATACATGCATACAGACATCATCGTAAAAATAGTAAAATCGTATTCTAGGGACCTTAATACGTGCTTATTCATTAAAATCTCATCACCGAATTTTTTGACGAAAGACAATACCTTCCTTACCTAAAATTGACGGAAGTTAAAAATGTTGTGTATACTTCTGGTTGAAAATATATATTTGCAGACCTCAACTTGTTGCAGCTCTTGCTATACTGTAACACGAGGGGGTCTCCTAAGCTGATGGCAATACTACTGACTGCTGTTAAAGGACTTCGTGAGAAGGACTTCGTGATAAAGGACTCAAGAGAAGGAAGAACACACATACACTTACACTTTCACCTTACTCTTTAACCGATGAACACTACGTTATTTACGGACATGGACACTACTTGTGATTTAATAACTAATTTTATTTACATGATTATTATAACTTATTATTAACTATGCATTAAACTAAACATAACTTGTTACATTCTGTAATCCAGCGGGCGGGCGTCGCCCCAAAAACTAAAAGACACTACATGTCCAAAACAAAGACACGTCTGCCCGACGCGACAAACTAATTTCGACTCTTACATGTTTATCCCATGACTATCTAATGTCGACTATCTTTAAAAAACAAAACGCTACCTTCAGGACAGGATTATCTTAGGGGTACGGGGTGCATAGGGCAGAGCATCCAAAGTCACGCACGTATACATAATAATTTCCAGACTTAATTATCAAAAAATAAATGTCGTGTGTATCATCATAATACGATAAGAATTTCTAAACTGAATTTTGAAATTTATAACTTAAACAGAGTTAAAATATGATTATTGAAACAATAATTTAGAAGAGTTTATAAAATAGTTATTTATGTAACAAGTGTGTAAAGTAGCACTTTTTTGGTCGAGTGCGATGTTTTATCTGTTAAAAAAAATATTAGATTTGTTTCATTTACAGTGTATATTCATATTTCTTAATAAATTTTATTACTTTCATTATTATTTACTACCTAATTATATACTTGACAAGTAAATTAACCGAATTTTAATGTTGCCTAGCAACGCTTATTTACTTTTCAAGCACTGGTGCGTGAAAAGTACTTTTCACGCACTAGTGCTTGAAAAGTGACACTTTACACACTGTAATGAGTGCGTGAAACGTACTTTTCACGCACGGTTGTAGGAAAAGTTATTTATCTGTTATAGCGCTTACCCTCGTCTTATTACAATACCATAGGCCGGCATTCTTTATATTCAGTTTACAAAAAGCTACTTTCTACCCTTGACATACAAATAACTAGTGTATATCCACAAAATTCATAGGTCGGAACATAAATAAAACATAAATTCAAATTTTGTTGATTTTATATCCCTTTGAATTTAAATGCTTGAATTATAATCTGATAATAGATTTAAATTGAATATTTTTGGTTGCAAAATTGTATTTCATATAGTATTTGTTACCTTAAGATTAATTATTTATACTCGTAGTATAAGTTCACTAACTAAGTATTGAAAGAAGTTATGTAACATATGTGTATATTCATTAAATTAAAATAAATAATACCCAAACCATTCATCAATTAGTTTCAAAAATATTGGAGCTGGTGACATGCAAACATCCTTAGCAAATAAAAATAAACGAGCAGTGTTTTGTTTAGTTTGTGGGTGGGTGGTGGTTTGGTTGTACTCGTATTTAGGGGCTGTCGAGTGTGCGGTCATCGCGCTATCGACCCAGACAAGTAGGCCATGAAAACAACGATATATTGTCCGCGCGGCGACACTAATCATCTCCGCCACGTCCGGGCTCATTTGTTTCGCCCCCGGAATTTTACCTTTCGACTGTCATTTGTAACAATTAACCAAAATTATGCACTGCTGACGATATTGTTGCGAGTGGTGTTTTAATCGTTGTGTACATGCTCTACCAGATCGCATACATATTTAATTGTACATCACCAGGGTATACATGAATGACGTTTGTATTATAATTGTCTGAATTATGAAAATATCACCATAACGGGTCATTGCAACGAAATTTAAAATAGCAACAGAAAAGACCTTAACATTCACTGTACTAAACTCTACAATAATCAAATACGCCGCGAATCCTCGAATATGCAAACGAAACATGAGGGAAAAATAAACACAACGAAAATAAAATACCTCAAGAAAATTTCAAGAAAAACAAAACTGGGCCAGGGGGAGAAATGAAAACATAAGGGCTGACAAATATAGATCCAGATATAGTAACTAAAATAGAACATAAGCAAGTGGGCTGATACGGACTCATAATAAGCACAGATCAGAATAGCTTAGTAAGAAAGGTAGTAGACTCCGCCAGTATGAACAAAAAAATGGGAAGAGAGACAAAGAAAACATTGGAAACATAAATCGGAAATAAAAAAAGTAAAAAAATGGAAGTAATGAAAAAGATGGTAAAGGCCTGAACGAAATGGTAGGAATTAATTAAAAATTATACTTGGGAAAAAGAAATATCGCACGAGAATACTTACGGCAAGAAAAAATATTATGAAAAAATATGTATTGGATGACAGCAGAAGAAAGAAAATGTAGACTATTTGGAAGAGAAGAAGAAACACTGAAACATTTAAGACTGTACTGTAGAGAGACAGAAAGGGAAAGAAGAGATGAAATTTACTTGCTAAATGACGATGGAGCAGGAAAAAATACGAAAAACGAGGCAGTTAATGACATTATAATGTTAATAAAAATTAAATGTAATATAATTTAACACTCGTTATGCTATGTAAAATATTATGTAGATTCTAAGCCGAAAGGCAAGAATAAATATATACTATACTACTATACTATATGTACTTGCAGCACGGGTATCATGCGGTATTTGAGAAGAAGAAAAATTCTGGTTTATATTTATAACTGACCCTCGTAAATCGGGTATGTATTTCCTACCTATTGGAAACCACAACTAACTAAAGAGCCATAAAAAGTATTGCAGCACAGCTATTACACAGGATGATTATCAATTTCGGGTAAAAACTTTAAATGCATATACTACTGACCAAAATGAGTAAAAAAGTAATCAACATGGATCCGATCTTCAATAGTTTCTAAGATATAAGGCAGTGAAAAATGAGTTTTTACGGGGTTTACCTCTGCTATCTCGAAAACTATAAGAGTTACGACTTCGATTAAATGAGGCTTTTTGTTTACTTTTCAGAGGCAAGTTAAATGTTGTGGCGACCTTGGCCAATATTTAATTTTCAAATTACTTCGTTACTATTAGAAAATGAGAAAAATGTTTCATATAAAATTTTATTGTTCTTTTATAATCTATTTACTAACATAGACAAAATCTTGTTCGATCACTATCTTTGTCAGTTTTTCTTCGATTCTAATAGAAAATGGCCTCTTTTTTGGAAACAATCAGACCTATGTTGATTAGGCTTTTTTACTCATTTTGGTCAATACTATATGCCGAAGTTGGAAAACACCAGGTATGCGTATGATTATTTCTGTTACGAAAAGACAAACCTAATATAAACTATTGAAACGCATTTTGTACAGTAGAAATACACTTACTAGGAATTTATTTCATTTTAATGGCTTTCACATCATGGCTATGTACATTAAAATAAAATTAAGGTAATTTACAATACATAAAGCAAATGGATTGGTGACTGCGATGGAAAGTTAAGTACCTACTATTTAGATATTTCGGTCAGCAATCTTTAATATACCAGATTCTCTCCTCTCTCCACAATAGCCTTGAGAGTCCTGTTCCCGTTTCCTGTTGTAACTTGTATCTTGTGGAAATATTTTTCTATAATTAGGCGGCAATCAATTCGAACATATTTTATGACAACAGATGTAGCAAGTATCTTGTAATCTAATATTATTCATTTAATAAAGCAGCTAGGGTCGAAGTGTTTAAATATCTCGGATCTTTTGTGGATCAGAAGAGGGGACTAGATAGAGAAATAATCAACAGGATTAAGGCAAGATGGAGAAATTGGAATAGTGTATTCTACAACAAGTAATGAAATGGTCCATATTCCACACGAGCAAAAAGTTTGTGGTCCGAGATTATGCAAAAAATGTTGATTGATTATAACAATGATCATAACCATCAAATAATATTATTGACGTCAGTCCATAAATTGCTTATAATAACAGCATTTAAATCTTTCTTTTGCTTTTTTTCGTAATAACTGGCCCACTGTAATTACACATTGAGAAATTTAATTGTTAATAATAAAATCGAAAACACAGACAGGAACCTTAATTGTGGTATTTATCAAATTAAATGTAACGACTGCGATAAATGTTATATAGGGCAAACAGGAAGAACTTTTACAATCAGATATCAAGATCACATGCGATCATACAAGCTAAATAAAACTGATTCTAATATTGCGAAACACATCATTGAAACCAATCACACTTGCAGTATAGACAATTTAATTTTTTTACATATTTTAGATAAAGGACAAAAAATGAATATATTAGAAGCGTATGAAATTCAAAAAGCTTTAAAAACAAATTTACCTATTTTAAATTATTTGTTTCAATCCGAGTTTTTCGAATGTTTGCTACGAAAAACCACTAATTACCCCCTACCATAAGTTTCTTGTAACCCTAACGGGATAGTACCTATATAAGCTATAATTCTGTAAGATTCTTGTATTATACTTCTGATGATGGTCTAAGAAACCGAAATCGATAAAGTGTCTTAAATAAATTTTTTGTGAAACTTACACCAAGTGTTTTCTTTAACTAATTTCTCGTTCAAAAATTTGTAAAAGTTAACAAAAAACTCCAATAGTGTTCTAAACTTCAAAACGTCAAACGCGAATTCAGAAATAAATAAATATAAAACAAAGAGTCATATCATAACCATAGCAACTGAATATTTGGTATTCCGATATTCAGATTCTGATTTGTCGAAAGCCGTGTGGAATTATTCCAAACGGCATACGGAATTATACCACACGGTTTGTTGGAATAATATTGATTACAACATAATTTTTAGTTATGGAATGTGTAGTTTCCAAAATAGGACAAGTGGAGGAGAGTTGGACCGGTAGGAGAGACGGTCCACTGCCCAAAATTTTGTTTATATCAACAGATGGCGTTCAACGTCTGCAAGCAGTAGGGTACCTTTATAACCATGGTATGACCATGGGCCAAGATCACCGCCATTATCGGTAATTCATTTTCCTATTTATTTGTAATAAATGTGATATTATATTATAAAAGAATATTAAATTATCACACTGTGAATTTATAAAGGTAATAAAAATTTATTAATTTAAGAGATACACAATTATTATTAAGACATACATTTAGAGGTTATGTAGAATATATGACATGGGTTGTTATTATCACATCTAATTTAATATCTGTAGTTCTTATTTACATAATAATGATTGTGCTTAATATTGGTAATTTATAGTTGTTTTCAATATGTCAGTAATCATTGTGGCTATCTTAACAAACTCAAACTACACAAGTAAATAAAATAAAAACTATTACTTACACTTTATATAAATATTAAAATGGCAATTAAATGTGTTTTTCATTAAAATAAAACAAATAGCTACGAAAATACATAATATTTTGCGCAAGAACAACACATATAACAGACGGGCCGGTAATGGCGGACGAAACGTGAGCCACGCCATGGCCATACCCTGGTTATAAAGGTACCCTAGCATGCAGTAGGGTACCTTTATAACCAGGGCATGGAACAATACTACAGAATACTATCTGTAGTATTGTTCCGTGACCAGGGTTTGGTCATGGCGTGGCACACGTTTCGTCCGCCATTGTGGAACCCTCTGTCATATGTGTTGTTCTTGCGCAAATTATTATGTATTTTCGTGGCTCTTTACCTTTGTTGACGACACTGATTATCCTCTTTTTATATTAAATATTATGTTTAAAATTTAAAAACATCAATATAACACTAAAGATGGATTACAGAATCCAAAACGTTGATATTGTTCAAAAAAATTCTTTAAATAACCAATCAATAAAATTCCAAAACCACGGGTGTCACTCTATGTCGTCTTTACTGCAAATAAAAAGTAGGTTGGCAAAACCAAATATAGGTAATAAACCATCAAAAATTCTAGGATAAGTTAATAAAGAGTGTGCTTGTTGGAATCCCGGATTTTGGTAAGGATTTACTCCAATTATCTGATTGGCTTAATGTTTGTTGTTGTGAACATGAGTTTTTGTGCATTTGTAGTATCTGGGAGAGGGGCGGGCGGCAGTGACAGTAGCAAAGTTGTTAGGCGAAGATGTGAAAAGTTCTGTAAGCTGCTTACAAAGTTTGGACACTTTTAAAGCAGCGTGCTTTGTTTTCGGATAGAATAATAGTTTATTATAATAAGGGACGCGTCGTGTCCTCGCTTTTTTGCGCCTTGTTGAGGACTTACCGTGCTACACAAAAGTGTTTAAATGTCAGTTTGCATGACGGGAAATGTAACGTAACGTTTAGCGACCATGGTGAGGTGAGACAAACTCGGATGGAAATTGTTTTTGTGAGAGGAGTGTTCTCCATTATGAACTTATGAAATGATTATAGTTGCTTTTGACATTATTCAACACAGAAGGAATACATATGCGTCGTATATTCAGCTTGTAAATCTAGACTCAATTTTTATTTTATTTTGTCAGGTATTTCATTTTCTATTTTTAATATACATACCTCATTAAAGCTGCATTAGTATCATACGGGGTGTATCTTGGCTATAAGGCGGATTCATGCAGCCATTTACATTTAATTTAAGTTTAATTTTCATTTAATTCTCATTTGTCTGTTTTTAAATGTGTCATTCAAGCAGACATACAAACAAATTAAATGAAAAATGAATGCATGTGCATACTGACATTGATAAGTTCGGTTTGTAAAGTTAATTTTTAAATAAATGTTTAATGAAAGCGATAGTAAGGACGAAGTATTGGCGTTAGCTTTCAATTTATTTATCATAAAAAAAAAACACAGAAAGAAACCACACCATTCGCGGTACGTCCAATATATGGGTGTCGCCAAAAAATAGGGTTTTATAATAATTTGCTAAAATTCATGAAAAAATATGACCATAATAATTTTTTTATATATACAAGAATGACATCAAATTTATTTGATAATTTATTGAACCGCATATACAAATAAATACAAATTATATTGCATTGATAACCGTACTCGTTCTTTGCATTTCTGCTCCAATTAAATTCCAAATATTTCTTTTTGCATCCCTACTTTTAAAAAGATCGGTTGTATCGTAAATGAGTGCATTTGGTCGCACTAAATCGACCAATTTACCGTCGTCAAAATACATTTTTCTTGATTTGTCTTTGACATTTGACAAAATTCAAATCAAAAATTTTGACTTTTTAAAACATCGCATGTGCAGTGAATTTTCATTTCATTTATATTCAAAAGTTGAAAGTTGGTTATCTTATAAATTAAATGAAAATGTAAGATAAATGAGAACGTAAATTAAAATGGTGCATGAATGCCTACATTGGTTTATATATACATTTAACTTTTAAATGAAATTTAATGTAAATTAAACGTAAATGTAAATGGCTGCATGAATCCGTCTATAGTGATAATTTTTAGTAAAAAAAAGTGTCATAAATACTCATAGCAGCATATTTATTTTTTTATTTTTGATCAATATACATACTTTTAAAACAAAAGAACAGAATATGGAAACATTGAATGTATTTATTTTTAATTCTTATAGTAAACTATACTAAACCCTACCCATTTCAAAAAAAAATTTTTTAACAGGTAAAAATATAAATTCAGTCTAATTTAGCATTGTTGTTTCATTGTTTTAAAAGTAGGTATCTTGATTAATTTTTACCTCCCGCCAACATATGTATATAAATAGGGAGGTACGCTCTAAATCTCCCAGTTGATCCCCACGTCATCAGTTTCTGATGCAAGAATTATAAAACTTTTATGTAGCATCTTTGTCATACACACATGGCATATGAGACTTTTATTCGCTATTTCATTGTCGCCGGTGTTTCAGAAGGGTATAAGCTATCTCCGTCTAACCAACGGCAAAAAATGAAATAGAAACTGTACTGTAACCGCGGTAATGAGTGTTATTTTCAAATATTTGAATTATTTGAACATTCATGCCATTCTGCCATTCATGTGATGCAGGTGATTTTGGCGTCGATAATAATTTCTGGGATTATATTGTACATTTTGCTATTGCAAAAACGGTGTCTTCAAGATTTCCGACAATTATTGCAACATATTGCTTTTGGACAATAAAAAGAGATATATTTCACCCATTATACTTATACCGTATTTATTCAATTGGTTTATTATTTCTGAATAACTATTTATACTTCGAATTTTGATGAACAAGAAAATTGACACAATATAGATCATACTGTCAGTTTTTACCAGTGTTGACATTACATCATAATTATTCGATTGCGAAATACGTAAGTGTCATTTCGAATTTTGATTAATAATAATATTCACACAGTACGTTATGTTATATTAGCGAACAATGAAATAATTCCAAATAAAATATTAAAAATGTCAAACATGACAAAGTCCTGTCATACTCCACCTTATATCAAACTAGAAAATGAAATCCTTATAATAAAACCATGGTAACAATATGACGTCATCATTTCTCTCCCTCCCCTGGCAATTTGGACCATATGTTTACTATTGACGACGTGGGGATCAAGTCGTGGAAACGGACTTTAAATAATGTTGTCGATATAAATAAATGATAGTGAGTTTCAGTGAATAAGCACTAATTAGGTTCCCCAAAACACGTTTTTACTATTTTTACAATGATGTCTCTGTGTGTTTGTATTGATTCTCTTCCACGATAACAAATTTCCAAAAATTTCTACACCCAAATCATTCAAGCAGCCGTTGCACATCATCAATTACTGTACCAATTTTAATACAGTAAAATAACTAATATTGAAAAATGAAATAAAATTTTAATCATTTTTAACTATTAAAAAGTGTATGGCCTTATAGAATTATTATTTAGATGTTTAGTAGAGTTCATTATTTAACTTATATGACATGAATAGTAAATAAATAATGACATCTATCTTATATTATTCATTTATTTGTTGCTACAATTGGTAACATTGATATTTTCTATGTTTACACTTTTGTTTCACGATTATTAAAGCACATTGCTATTTTAAACATGGAATTGGCGGAAGGTCATGTGCCGGCCACATGAGATTTGTTTAAAATTGCCGCTATGTATGAAACTTTGATAGCTTTTAAATGCGTAACCAAAAGTAATAGGACCTATATTCATATGACAATTAATTCGTAATTCGTATAATTCGAATCCTTAATAGCATCAATAGCTAATAGTTAATCACAAGGGTCTAATAACAAGGAAACCTATTAGTATTCCTGATAGTGAATTTATTTCTGCCTAGATTCAACCTAAATTAATTAACCTTTAACCTTCATCTATGTTGGTTTGTATCTCCTGTCCTATTATTCACCTCCCAATGATGACTGGTTTGAAGTGTAACCCGTGAATAAACTATTGCGTCCATTCTGGTGAATTTAATTAAATAATATAAATAATGTTGGTAATGGATCGACAGCCTCGATCGTCAATTTAACGGGAGGTTCATGGCCTGCTAGACAATTTAAACGCGGCTGACAAAGGGCTGGTTTACGCTTCGATGATACCAACGCATGTATTATATTTGTGGTAGGCCATCAATGTGAATGTGTGTTTTACACATGCACTTTTATCAAATCGAGCAATAATGCATGTTATTGTTTTATATCTATGGATTTATCTCGACATGGATTATCGGAAAAATATTAAATATACGAGTAGGGAATAACTAACAACCTGATGTATACAATTCATCATAACCAACCAATGGGAGTAGATTTTATTTATTCGAACATTTGAAATATAAAAGGGAGTAATCTCTAGTACCCATATAATTGAAAAATGCACATTTATGTTCCTTAGTTTTTAATAGCAAGGATATACAAGTGTTGCTCCATATTACTAGACTATTTTAAGGATACATTTTGTTTCCCGAAAAATGCATAGGTCATTAGACAAATATTAAAATATATATTTTTTTACCTTCCGTTACCTTTAGATAAGGAAGGTATTGTCTTTTGTCAAAAAAATCGGTAGTGAGTTTTTGATGAATAAGCACGTTTTAGGGTCCTTAGTATACGATTTTACACTATTTTTACGAGATGTCTGTATGTATGCGCGCGCGTGCGCGCATTTGTGTGTGTGTGTGTGTCTGTGCGAGCGTTAACTCTAATACTACAATTCCAAAAGTTATAATTCTTTCATATTCCTCTTTGTTACATCCATGTGAACAGCTGATTAGATTTTGGTTATAATTGGTCAACCGGAAGTACCCTCATTTGAAGATTTTAACAGTTTTTCTTGAAAAAACTATGTTAAATATCATTTTTTCACATTTAATGTTATTATACATATTAAAGAATATTTTATTCTCTATACGATTTGAATGCATTTTATACTTTATATTAAATGGATATAAAGTTAAAAAATTATAAAGAAATTAAATATCATATATATTAGCTAGCTATGCTATAACTCTGGAAACAGCTGCTATATTAAGAAAATTCTGATTGAAAGGTGTCAGCGGTGTCAGTGTCAAGTGCAGTTGACAGTATGTTAGTGTTATAATTTTACTGGAAATATAGGATCTTTTGTTAGAAACTTTCTGTATGGAATTTGTATAATATACATATAACTGCCTTAAGGTAATGTACAAGAAATAAAATCTTCTGCACAGAACTTTCTGTATGACCTTTATACAAAATACATAGAACTGACGGAAGGTAATGTGCTGGCCACATTAGATTTTTTTAAATAACTTCAAGTATTAAATAATATAGTCCTGTAATATATTATTGAAATTTGCCATGGTGAATAATGAAGGTTGACTTTAGTGCGTGACGTAGTCTTTTTTATAAAACAGTTTAAAATAATAATGATTAATATGTTATTAAAATAGGTCAATTTGACGATATTTACTAATTTAGAAATATTGTGGACACTGTATTATTGTACCAATTTCGTTCTCCTTTTCACAATATAAAGGCTGTTCTAAAAATACTGTAAAAATTTAAGGGCATATAGTAGTGAACAAAATGAGTAAAAAATCTTAATCAACATGGGTCCGATCTTCCATAGTATCCGAGATTTGAGGCAGTTAAAAAGAAGTTTTTACGAGGTTTAAGGCTTATTCACAGCTCTGAAATTATAATTAGAAATTATAATTATATTTAGAAATTATAATTAAAAATTATTCTTAAAAATGACCGTCTTAAAACATGTTAAATAGATGTTAACTTAAAAATGCAATTTATAATTAATGTATTGTACCATACTTAAAAGAACATACTTACTGCCGCCTGATAAGCAAGTAATGCAATAAATTGTTATTAAATAAAATTCTTTTTAATAAATTTGTATTATTTATATCCATATTGAGCAAATTATGACAAATTTGACATGACGTGACATCCGTGACATAATCTGTCATTTTTTTTGTTCAATCTGATTGGTCCACTTATAATTATAATTATAAATTATAATTATAAGTAAAATATATGAAGTTTGCATAAAATTCTTAATTTAAGTTAAGTTAAATTAATTTCATTTCTAATTTGAAGCTTTTGAACGCTGACACTTGAATGTGTTGACATAAACTTATATTTATAAGTATAATTATAAGTGCTAATTATTATTTCGCTATGAATAAGCCTTTACGCCTGCTATCTCGAAAACTATAAGAGTTACGACTTTGATTAAATTGGATTTTTTGTTTACCTTTCAGAGGTCATCCTAGATGCTTTTTTTTTAATCAATTAATTCTACTATGTTAAATGTTGTGGCGACCTTGGCCAATATTTAATTTTCAAATAACTTCGTAACTATTAGAAATTGATAAGAACGTTTTATATAAAATTTTATTGTTTTTTTTTGTAGTCTATTCACTTACATAGACAACGTTTCGTTCGATCACTATCATTGTCAGTTTATTTCGATATTTTGCTTTTCTTGGAAACAGTTGAAGATCAGTCCTTTGTTGATTAAGCTTTTTACTTATTTTGATCAGTACTATATGCCCTTAAATTTTATTACAGTATTTTTGAACCACCCTACATGTATACAAACCTGTAAAAAGTACGCGACATGGCTATATTTCCCAAGACTGACACCATCACCTTTCCTACCATAACTGAATTGAATTTACTTTCTTCGGGGCCGACTCGCCATGTCCAATCCAGGATTTCGACTGAATTTTCATCGCTGGTGTGTAAAAATGTACCCACGTTTCTGCCATGGTTATGAAACGTCTTTTGAAATCGACTGGATTGTTTTTAAACAACTCTTGTCACGATTAGACCGATTGACAGATTGTATTGAAAATTCTTGACAGTCCATATGAAAAGTTAAACAAAGGATGGCGATAGGTTTGTTTTTCAAAAAAAGGTCTTCTCAGTTATTGCGGAAACTCTTCAATCCACCCTCGAACATATGCCCGAAATTATGGTTTGATTTCTATATTTTCCAACACAAATACTCATACATGTATTGTAAACAATTACATGCTATTATTACGAAGCTTTAATTGCCTTCAACAAACATTGTTATTTACTGTTTTGCAACTATTCAATGCTTGCACTTGCGCATTCCGGAAATTAATACGTCTAGAGAGAATACACATTTTAGTTTATCAACTGAAATGCATTGTTTTATTTATAATTATTATTGTTACAGTCGAAACAGATTTGTATTCGTATTGTAATTTGTAAATATGATGACTCCACTGAGAACAATATGTACGAACTGTAAATTTAACTGTCTGGACGGTAGTTAAACATGATGATTTTGTCGACAATTCAGTGCCAAAATGATATACCTAATTAATATCGGTATTGAAAGTGGATAATTACAGAGTAATTATACTCCAATATTTGATAATTTTCTATATTCATACAGTTCTTTATAACTGTTTAACTTAAGACTTTTGCCCATTCGTATCGCCTGCCCTTGAATTTTAAATTTATTGGTATTACTTGAATGTTAGTATAATTGTAGGGATGATGAGAAATAATTGGAGATGCAGTCGTGGTAAACAGTGTTTATTAAATAGTAATTTAATTTACCGGTTTCAGGATATTAGTCCATTGTTTACATAAACAGAAGTAGGCTGGTAACTAAGTAATAACTGTATCTGTATGGTAATATTATTACCATACTGACTTGTCAACAACGGTCTAAAAAATGAAAATAAAATAAAACGAAAATATAATGCTCTTCATTAATACATACAGATAACGTTAGCCTATCGTTCTAAATACGGTCTACTTTATTCTAAAGTAATAAACATGAGGAATAAAGCACATAATTTGAATATTTTTCATATTAACATATGTCAAAATAATTGTTCTGTTAACCATAGCAATCTGAAAGTAGCTTTAATGAGAGAATTCCAAAAAATGATATCAATAATGTCTTAATTTTTAAACAAATATTAATGAAATATGCATATAAAGTTTTATAATAATATGATTAAAATATGACTAAAGAGAGTGCCACGGATGGAAAAAATGAATACATGTTAATTTTTTTTACATAGAATTAGAGTGCCCTGACAGAAAGTAGTGAGTATTTTCTTCTGTCAAATGACTATAATTGCCAACATGTTCACGTATTTCTTTCATAGCATTCTAATTATATGTAAGAAAAATAATATCTATTCATTTTTTCTATTCGTGGCACTCTTATTATAGTGATTTTTAATCATATTAATACAAAATTTTATATGCATATTTCTCAAAAAAATCATTATGTGAGAGTATGAAAACATTATATCACTGAATTTAGAATAAAATCCTCTACCTAATATATAAATAAAAAATATATGATCCCATTTAAAATAACAAAGTTGGTCCCAAGAGTTTGAAAACCACCGGTTTAAAAAAAATATGCTCTCTAAAATAGTCTAGTAAAATAGAAATTGTTTGCTAATTTAACCGACCTCGTAGCTCTTATAGTTCTCAAGATAGCAATAGTATACCATTTTAAATGAACATCCTGTATTCACGAAAGATGACTATTCAAGGTCATTCGTGAGCTGTCTGGTATAATATTACATGCAGATAACTTCATTGCATTTCGCATACATAGGCGTGCAACATGAAGTACCTATTTATGGACACATTTTATCTGAAAAAATAAGAGTAATTTATTTGAAAATTATGCTTCTTTTTAAATAATGCCGTTCCGAAAAATTTATGTTTTTCACTTATGTTTTTTCAAAATTCAAAAACATAGACTTAACTATAAATCAAGGAATAATAATTTGATTTAAACGGCAACGCCACTGGGTAAATATTAGCACAGAGGGCAGTGTAGTAGATAATTAGGTATGTGTAATTCTACGACATATGTCATTCATTATTTATAGTGTGTTAGAAAGTAATGCCACTATTTACATACATCTGTTACACCACATAAATTAAATAGACACAAGTCAAATAATCTTTCTTTTTCTAATACAAAATGTTGCTAAGCTACTGCTGTAAAGTGATGTGTGGTCTTTCTTCGAACAAATAACCTTGAATAGTCATCCTTCGTGAAAAATAGTATATATATATATATATATATATATATATATATATATATATATATATATATATATATATATATATATATACCGTGTGTCTGTCTTAAAGGTGTACATAGGAGATTAACATGCGAAATCAGTTTTTTACAATTTCCTGCTCGTCTAATTATTTTAAGCAAAAACGCGTCAAATAAAAGTTTTAGGGGATATAATTCTGCATCTAAATCAATAAACAGAATTACCTTTACATGCTTTGTAACGACAGAAATTAATTATGAAAATGTCGAAAATTACGTTGAAAATATCGACAGCCATGGAATTGAACAAAAAATAAATAAATGCTTGACGTTTTATCAAATTGTCAGAAGCGTCAAATAAATTAACTTATGTTGTGTGACAGATAAAAGACAGACACACGGTATGTATATATATATATATATATAAATATATATATATATATATATATATATATATATATATATATATATATATATATATATATATATATTCCAATATTAGTGGACTTTTTTAAACCTATTACAAAATGTGCCAAAACCCAATGTTATTTGAATGGGAAAAATCAAATGCATTTAGGCAGTCAAATATTAATATTAAGCGGAATCATTGGCTCCACATTTTTTTTATTTCTTTGGAATCACTTCAGGGGACGGCCTGGTTAAAATTCGACTTAACCCCTTTTAAGGTCCACCCTAATGTTCATAAAATAGTATAAATTACCGAGGAATACTCATATAACACTTTTCACATTTATCCTCTCAATATCATTCGCCTTCAATTCAATAATAGAACCCAATGATATCCTCCCTCTCTCCTCTTCGTGTTCTATTTACTGTTGTATCCTCTCGCTATCCTCACATGCCTGGGGACAGACAGTGAGAGTCCCCTGGCATTTCTCTGAAGCCGAGGGTGTGTTCAAGTCCCTCTTCAGAGCTTCAGAGGTGTTTGTGTTTGATATGTAATTAAGAGTGGTCCGCTAGAGGTTATGACTAACAGGGAAAGTTGTGTGAATGTTAAGGGAAAGTAAATAGTTGAGAACTGGGGCGAGGTATACAACAGTTAATTAACAACGTTGAGGGATCTGCGGATTTGTAAAACGAGGTATTTTTGTTGGATGAATTAAATGGTTTTCCCGTATTTCTCGTAATAGTACTACACCTCGCGAAGATTCTGGGTTCGAATCTCAATAAGGTATGGATGTTTGTGTGCGTCTTTATCATCAACAGGAATTAAGTAATACAACAAAAGAAAATTGTCTTATCTCTATCCTTTGGCAATCGTAAAATATCATTTTCATTTTGATATCTACTTTTACTTTATGACCGCATTTACTTTACGAACTTAAATGCCAAACGTTTGTTTAAAAGTAAATAAATTTAGTGTCTTTATTAGATGCAGTTTAATAAATTTTAAACGGAGTATTGGAAAAATCTTTAATGGTATATCACTCATTTTCTTATTGCTGGGTGTGCCAATCTGCTTTGTACGCAGATTTCGGTAATGATGAGAATAAAATATTCTTTAATATTTATAACATTAAATGTGAAAAAATGATATTTAACATCGTTATTTCAAGAAAAACTGTTCAAATCTTCAAATGAGGGTACTTCCGGTTGACCAATTATAACCACAATCTAATCATAGCTCTTCTTATGGGTGTAACGAAGAGGAATACGAAAGAATTATAATTTTTGGAATTGTAGTATTAGAGTTATCGCATTAGAAAATGCACACACACACACACACACGCGCGCGCGCTCACACACACGCACACACACATACACATACATACACATACAGACATCATCGTAAAAACAGTAAAATCGTATTCCAGGGACCCTAAAACTTGCTTATTCATCAAAAACTCACCACCGAATTTTTTGACCAGACAATATCGTCCTTACCTAAAGGTGACGGAAGGTAAAAACAGCGAACTCAACCGGTTATTTAAAAACGCTAAAACACGCCTACGTAAGTTTTTAAAAATACACATTAATATGTGCGATTCACCTTCCGACATTTATTTGTTTTTAAGTTAAGACGTCATCACAAAAAAATTTAAATGGCAATATAGATATTTAGTGATAGAATCCGATAGTTAATTTTCTTCTATTTTGGATCATGCAAATAAATCATAAGATTGCATAACAAAAATTCTGAGAAAATCAAGTTGAAAATTTAATAATATAGAATAATCCGGATACCTAGATTTCATTTTTTAGTTTAGTATTTTTCGTTAATAATTTTTTTTAAATATTTAAACATTTAATGTTGGTATTATGGTACGTATAACTTACAACATGATAATAAATAATATATATATATATATATTTAAATTAATAACTTTCTGTTAGTCGTAAACAAATGATATGTCCATCGCGGTTTGAAAGTCTTCTAGCCTCATCTAATTTGCTGGCCTTGGCTGCAAAATTCAGATTCGGCCGAAAAGGTCACTTTTGCACCCTTGATATTCTCGTACAATACTTATTAATGTACTAAGAATTGTAGGTGCAATTTTTCGGTCAAGAATGCAGTTTGTAGTCAAGGCCAAGTGCGCTTTACGACTCGCGGTGCATATGAAATTTTTCGTTATATCTTAAACATCATTTTACAGGAAATAAAATTGTAATTCTGTAATTTCTTCGTTATCAAACGGTACCATTATCGCTATGGTTACATAGAAAATGACATTTTATTTGACAACTATAACGAAAAGATGCCAAAAGATGGCAAAAGAATTTATAATTTTGAGTAATATATTTAATTTATTACCATTTTATCGAATACGTGTCTCAAGATTACAAGAGGCGGCAAATGAAACCTCCCAAAAATTTTTTTACTTACGAAATCCCCACAAATGTATATTCAGCCAATTTTCTTTTTTGCCCTATACTCTATCCGTTTTAACTATAGAGCGTTGGGTGAGATAGGGCTTAAGATTTTAGCTCTCTGATTGGTTCAAACGTAAACCAAGTTTACACAGTAAAATAATTGACGCGAAATTTAAATTTGCTTGACAACTCTATCAATTATTTTGCCGTCTGACATAAAATATATAAATGTCAACAAAGTTAGTAGTACACGATTTATTACATATTATCAACTTCTGTTCAGTTCTGGTCTCAGAACTTGGCATAGGACGATGTAATATTTGGAAAGCTATAAAAGAACATGAGAAAAAAGGGTCATTCGGATCACCCCAGAAATACAGAAATTTGTTTAGAACATTATTTTGTTCATATTTAACGGTGTATATAGTTTATTCATATAATGTATATATTTTAGAGTGTAAACGCTTATTCACAGCACTGAAATTAAGCGAAATTATAATTAGTACTTATAATTATACTTATAAATATAAGTTTATGTCAATACATTCAAGTGTCAGCGTTCGAAAGTTTTAAATTAGAAATGAAATTAATTTAACTTAACTTAAATTAAGAATTTTATGCAAACTTCATATATTTTACTTATAATTATAATTTATAATTATAAGTGGGCCAATCAGATTGAACAAAAAAAAAAATTACAGAATATGTCACGGATGTCACGTCATGTCAAATTTGACATAATTTGCTGAATATGGATATAAATAATATAAATTTATTAAAAAGAATTGTATTAAAACAACAATTAATTACACTACTTGCTTATCAGGCGGCAGTAAGTATGTGCTTTTAAGTATAGCACAATACATTAATTATAAATTGTATTTTTAAGTGAACATCTAATTATCATGCTTTAAGACGCTCATTTTTAAGTATAATTTTTAATTATAATTTTTAAATATAATTATAATTTCTAAGTATAATTTCAAAGCTGTGAATAAGGCTTAAATGTTTATATTTCAAAGGCGAATTATATTTTTATTATACGTTGTTTTCTTTAAAATTTATTTGAATAATTTGGTTTTCATTTATGCATGCCCCTTTCGCCGAAATGTAGAGAAAGGCACGGAGGTTATAAGTATATGCATAAAACCACAAAATAGATTAGCACATGTACGTACAAGACAAAATTACTGAAAAAATGTCAATTAGATAGAATTTTTTTAAATCCAGGAATGGCGCCAAAATTTGAATTTTTATTTAATACATGTAAAAACAGCCGCGCTCGAAACGCCATCTAGTCTATAGTTAAAACCATTGACATATTACATAAATGGAACCAACGTAGAGAGAGAGGAATTGACGCTAACCTTAGAAAAGGAAAGATAGATAAGCGGGGCAACGTCAAACAAGAACATTGTTGCGGTCTGTTGTTTTGTTTGCTGGTCTGACAGTAGTGACAGCTAGTAAAAGTGTAATATATTTCCTCAGAATATTAGTAAAAATAATATTCATATCTCAAACTAAGAGTTTGTTACACTACAAAGTGAGTAATTTTGATTTAATGTGAAATAGAAATAATTTGAATGTAGTTTGCTGGTAATGGTAATTCAGGTTATGTTCTGTCATTCATGCTATACATATGTGAGATTTCATTTATATTTCAGATTTCTTTTAAAATGGTAATGTCATGCAGTGCAAATGGATGCACAGTTCGTTATCAAAAAGACATAAAATTTCACAAGTCTTTCTTATTCGCTGTAAACTAAACTGTCATATCGTATATGAATGTTTTTCGAGTAGATTTCCGAAAGATGAACTGTGAACAGACTTGCTTATTGCAGTTAGAAGACACAATTTCAAGCCATCCAAACATTCTGTGATGCAGAAATCATTTTCAATCCACGGACTATACCTAAAATGTATATAAAAATAGTTTTAAATAAATAATATTAGCTAAACCAAAGTACTTTTCTATATTTGTTATTTTTACAAATACTTTAATATACGAATGAAATATTTTATGTTAAATCGAATATGAACTATATTTTACATTGTCATTTATTATGAATGAGATCACGAATGAGATGAATATTCCTAAGCACTCTGTGTTATTTTTCATCTTTTGACTTTGCCCCTAACT
Source organism: Harpalus rubripes (assembly GCA_963082715.1). Lineage (NCBI taxonomy): Eukaryota > Metazoa > Arthropoda > Insecta > Coleoptera > Carabidae > Harpalus > Harpalus rubripes. The sequence goes on from OY720450.1 coordinate 10,021,906, forward strand.
TAGCTCTATCCTTTTCTAAGGTGTGCGTCAATGCTTATACAGTAAAGCAGTACCTACGTTGCGTCCATTTATATAATACGTCAATGGTTAAAACGGATAGAGTATAGACACCTAATTAAATATATCAACGCGTTGCTTATAGTAACTACGTCTTGAATGTACACTGTCACTCACGCTGTCACTTATTGTCAATAAAACAATGACATAATGTCATATTTTTGTAGCACGCAAGACGAAAATAACTACATTAAATGAGTATCATTGAATTGTAAAAATTGTTATTCTCTCTACTTCTCCATTTTCTTGTAACTTCCACTTCACTTGCAGAAAACCAACAAATCCTGTTCAAACAATCTTTCAAACATTATTAACCTCTTTGTGTGACATTGACGTTGCAAACATCCCCTCCCGCAACATAACCTCACAACACAACCTGTAATTGTTTACAGGCGTGATTCCGTATTCTGGCAGCAGAGGCGCTGGCTGCCATTGCACGCATTAGTATTCCTTGACAGGTTTCTGCGTTTCCACTTCTCTAGCTCTTGTTGTCTTGTCTAGAACGTGGTTTTAATGATGCGACCAACACGGCTAGAACGGGGATGGACTGTGATTAATAGCATTACGGGAGAAATAATAAGAGAAATGTAGGTAGGAACAGGGAGAGTAATATGCAGGTTCAGAATTATTTCCATAATTAAAATGGACTTCGTTAATAGCATATCTGGTTACTAATTCAGAATGTCAGAGTTTTTCTTACATTAGTAATGCATGTTTTTAATTTCCGGAAAAAAATATGATAATTCATTATCCCTCGCTAAATACTTTTAATATATTAATATATCTATTTTTTATTGTCTTATACTTGATGTGAATATAATGGGCGTTATACACAAGTTCGGGTACACAGTTCACCAAAATGAGAAAAATAAAGCTTAATCAACATAGGTCTTATCTTCAATATTTGTTTCCGTGAAAGAGACCATTTTATATAGAATCGAACAAAAACTGACAAAGATAGTGATCGAACAAAATTGTGTTTGTGACAGAAAATACACTACAATAATAGTTAGTATACAGTATGTCCCATTTAGAGCTGCCACCATTGGGCGAGCATTATAAGAGATACAATGTCGGTAAATGAAACTTTTTGTGCGCCTATAGGACGCCATCTCAGATATGCTTTTGTTTTTCAAAAATTCTCAAAGGGCACTAGATAATGATGAAAAACTGAATTTGGTCGATTTTTTCATCAGTAATTGAGAAAAATGTTTCAAATAAAAAAGTTTGATATTTTCATTGCCTATTCAGTGGCGTACGAAAATAGTTTTTATCGCTAAATTAAGTATATAATTAGGTAGTAAATAATAATGAGAGTAATAAAATTTATTAAGAAATATTAATATATACTGTATATAAAATATTTTTTTAACAGATTAAGTATTAATCTATTTTTTTAAGAACATTAACATTTTTTTTTTGACATGTATTCTAACCTAACCTAATTTTTAATATTGATATTAAATGTACAATTTGTACAATTATAGAATACTAGTTCACTTCTGTATGCGATTATTTCAAGTGTTTAAGTTACATTTTGTACCCACAGTATTATGAGAAAGAGCACTAACAGTATTTGAAGATGCTGAGTGCTTGTACACTCAATTCTATGTATGCAACACGTGTGTAAAATATAGTTTTTTTTTGTCTCGTGCTACAATTTCCATACTTGTTGCATAAATAACATTTGTACTATTCTTTCTATTAAGGTAATTTTATAATTCTGAGTTTTTAAAATTGCGACTTGTCATAATAAGACTTGGTGTTTCATCAGTTATGTTTTACTTCACAGAAGCAAATGCATTGTTGAATGACAGCAAATTTCCAAATATTATTAGTAACGTTTTAAAAAGAAAAAGGTAAATAGAACAATAGAAAAGGAATTCAATACAATTTCCAGCATAAGTAAATACGTAGGTATGTATTGAAATTAATAAAAATTAATGATTTACATAAAAGTTTAAGCTAGTCCTCATTTTTGGATTAGTGAATTCTATTCTATCCCGGTATTTAAAAAAAATTATATTGTTATAGCTCCGCTGTCACTCAATGGTTAGAGCAACGCCTAATAAGTCATGAGTGCGCTCGGGGCTCTGGGTTCGAATCCCTCTAAGGCATAGATGTGTGTGAATGTGAACCCACTCTGTAGCTGGGATTTAATCCTGTTGAGGGGTTTAAAAAAAAGGTACTTACTTGGATTAGATTAGACTATATTTTAAGAAATAAACTGTTAAAATTAGAGTAAAATTCGCTAATCCAAAAATAAGGATTCACTTAATCTTTTTCGTGACTTGGGCTGTAAATGGCGGAAGGTATTGTGTTGGCCACACCAGATTTTTTACTCAGTTTGATCAGTACTATTTACCGTTAAAGTTGTGAAACACCCCGTATAAGAGTGATTGAAAAGAAAAGTGCTAACAAAGACACTGAAACTCGAAAAGAAAAAAAAATTGGATTATAACTTTTGGGTTTTTTAGTCATATATTTATGTGAAGTATCCACTCCTGGAGTTTGGCAAATTCCTCTGCATGCATAAGTATAATAACAAATAAGTAATAAATGGTGATTCAATTTTGGCTTGTTTACGAATCCACAGAAGTGAAATGCGCCTCGTCACTACAGATGATTTTCTTTGAAAAATAACCGGGATTCGAATCTAAGATCTTCGATGCGGTAATAATATCACCAAGCTACCTCAGTCGATCAATAAGGACACACTGCGCTATAGAATATTTTTTCGGGACACCGAATTAAATACAAATCTTGTATTATACAGGCTGTCTCACAACTCGCGCCCCAGACGAAACTGACACTTGTCGACGACAATAGGTTGCCAACAAATAGAAGGAAATAATTTGCGGCTGCTTGCATAACGGAGTTACAAGACTTTTTAATCCACCAATCCCGGAAGGATATCTTGAGGTGTGATGATATTATTACAAAATAAAACTGGTTGCTAGGTTTTAAAAATACTACTAGTGAGTTACAAAATTTGTTTGACTTACTGTAATTTTGACACTTTAGAGTTGACTTTTCACTGTCAACAAATTTAGGTTAGCAAGATTTCTATCCGGAAAACGTTCCGAATAGACTCGTGCTGCCTCTCTGGCGTTACGTCCACATTCTCCGAAAATTATAATCATTTCTAAGTAATCAGCGGCTGAATACATGGTAAGAATTTGCCTTTTTTATACACCTTGTCAAATTTAATTTGACACTGACACTTTTCGAAAACTACAATCGCCCACACATTTTAAAGAAGATTTGATTTGTATAAAACCCTAGTAACGTAAAATTACGGCAAACACACGTTAAAGGTGTAGGTTTCTGATTGGTCAATTTTAAGACGTCTTTTCTCGAATATCTTTTAAGCTAGATTTTTTTTTCTTCGAAATTATACATCCGTGTGCAGTCTCGTGTTTCCTCATTCGCTCTAGGGCGCGAGTTGTGAGACAGCCTGTATAGGTCCTATTCCTTTAGGTTACGCATTTAAAAGGAATCAAAGTTTCTTAAATAGAAGCAATTATAAAAAAATCTCATGTGGCCAACAAATGACCTTCCTCCAATTCCAATGTGCTTTAAGTAAAGTATCACTTCCGGTTGATCGTTGGTAAACAAAATCTAATTCGTTGTTCCAATAAATAGAAAAGTCTGTAATACGAAATTTTGGATTATTTTATATTATGTGTTTCCTCGAAATTCTGTTAAGAGCTCCAAATTAAGTACCACTTCCTGTTTATCATATACAGGATGTTCATTTTAAAACTAGAAGAGCTACAAAGACGGTTAAATGGACAAACAATTCCTATTTCACAAGGCAAATATAAAGAAAAGAAAAACCTAACTTTTTATTTTAAATGAGAACATACAGGGTGTAAATGAAATAAGTGCATTAAATTTATCCAGTAATGTAACTCGACGAGAGCAACAATATTTCTTAATAAGTTTTCCTTCTAAGTCTTTTAGATTTTGAGTTAAAATTCTTTAAAGATTTGCTGCATATTTCGTTACCCGCCCATGGAGAACAAATGGCTGCTGTCGTATTCAAGTGGGATACAAGCAACTCAAAAATTACACTTCCGAGTGCAGTCTCGTGTTTCCTCATTCGCTCTGGGGCGCGAGTTGTGAGACAGCCTGTATACATTGCGGAAAGATTATAACTCCTTAGTGAATTAATACTACAAATCTCAAGAGTCTTTCAAGTTATTAAAGCTATTCACCCCTTAAATTTCTTAAACAAACACTCTACCTTAATTCTCTGCCTCAATTAGCTTATTTCCAAATCTTAATTACCTTTATAAACATAATCACCATTCCCCTGACGTCTCTTATGTTTCTAACATGTAAGTAGTCAAACAGTGGGTAAGTGTGGTAACTCTTGCCTTGGCAACGGTCAGTGGTAATGAGCGGGAAGATTATGAGCAGTTACCATGCGCAAGTTTCAGCTAACTACCTGTTGCTGAAATTTATAATTACCTTGCAGTCGTGTGTGACTAGGGAATTTATGGAATGGTTATTTATAGGGGTATTACTCCTAGAGGTTGGTAATATTGATTGATAAAAGGGATGCTAGATGGAAATTATGGGTTTCTAATGAAATTACAAGATTTAGAAACTAGTAATTTTATGATGGGTACTTAATTTTAAACAAGGGTAGTTGAAAGTTTTAATTTGTTACCAAAAAAAGATTAATTTTAAATTTTGGGGTCTTGCAGCATAGTAAGAAATCAGAATATGAGTCATTTATATTGTACGATAGACTATTAAAGTTTTAAAAAAGTTACAGGTTTTTAAAATATTCGAATTTTTAATGCCCTTGACTCCTATGCCACACATCTACTCGTAAATACTTTCAAGTCTTCTGTCATCACTGTTTCAAATCCGGAATTCGTTTTCAAGTAAATGAACGAAGAAAATAAAAATATTTAAAGTAAATCAATCAGATAGAAACCACAAGCTTCAGTATGAAAATGAAAGATTTTGAATGACATAGGCTTCCAGTAGTAATCAAACCTTAGACTATATACTTAGACTTAGAAAGTTTAAAAAATCTACTCAATAATGGAATATATGCTAAAATAACCCGAAAACATGTGGTCAAAATTTGAAATTCCAATCATTATTCTTAAGATAATTGTAGATGGTTAAATTATCGCACAAAACCCCAAAAAACAATCTACAATTCCCTTAAGAATATTGATTGGGACTTTAAATTTTGTCCACATAATATAAACTCGGGTGACTGAGTGGATTTTTACCATCCGTCACCTTTAGGTAAAAAAGGTATTGTCTTCGGTCAAAAAATTCGATGGTGAGTTTTTGATGAATAAGCACGTTTTAGGGTCCTTAGAATACGATTTTACTATTTTTACGATGATGTCTGTATATGTGCGTGTGTATGTATGTATGTATGTATGTATGTGTGTATGTATGTATGTATGTATGTATGTATGTATGTATGTATGTATGTATGTATGTATGTATGTATGTATGTATGTATGTATGTATGTATGTATGTATGTATGTATGTATGTATGTGTGTGTGTGTGTGTGTGTGTGTGTGTGTGTGTGTGTGTATGTGTGTGTGAGTGTATTTGTGTGTGTGTGTGTGTATTTGTGTGTGTGTTTAACAAAATTTTCGCCTGCGATAACTCTAATAGTACAATTGTAAAAAGTATAATTCTTTCGTATTCTTCTTCGCTACATCCATATGACAAGCTGATTAGAGATTTTGGTTATAATTGGGCAACCGGAAGTACCCTTATTTGAAGATTTTAACAGTTTTTCTTGAAAAAACGATGTTATTTAATGTTACTATAAATATTCAAGAATATTTTATTCTCTATACGATTTCAATGCATTTTGTACTTCATATTAAATGGATAGAGTCAAAAACATTATAAAGATATTGAATGTCATATATTAGCCAGCTTTGCTATAACTCTGGAAACAGCTGCTATATTAAGAAAATTCTGATTGAAGGGTGTCAGTGTCAAGTGCAATTGACAGTCTGTATGTGTTATAATTTTACCGGGAATATAGGATCTTTTGCTAGTAACTTTCTGTATGGAATTTGTATAAAATACATACAACTGCCTTAAGGTAATGTATAAGAAATAGAATCTTTTGCAAGGGACTTTTGTATGACATTTATACAAAATACATAGAACTGACGAACTGACGGAAGGTAATGTGCTGTCCACATCAGAGTTTTTAAACCTCTTATTGACTTTGAAAAAAATACAGTTCCAAAATGTGTCAAAACCCAATGTTATTTAAATGGGGAAAAATCAAATTAAATATTAATATTAAGCGGAATCATTGCCAGCACAATTTTTATTTATTTATTTATTTGGAACTACTTGAGGGGGCGGCCCCGTTAAAATTCAACTTGACCCCTTTTAAGGTCTACCCTAATAAATAGGTATGTTTGAAATAACTTTTATGCTTAATAATTTTTCGAAATGTACATGGATAATATTTTTTTTTAATTAATGCGTTTGAATTAAAATTTTGGTACCAAAATCGAACTATACCTTTTCAACCTTATTACTATTTACGCATGCTCATGTACCTTCAAGGATGCCAGACAGTTTAGTAAATTTGTTTTTCGCAAAAACTATATACTTCATGTTATTACATGCTAAAATTTGAGTGTTTCTACAAAAACGTTTTTATTACTACTTTTAAATTCATAATTATGTAAAAATGATATTCCTAACAATCGTTTGTGTTCGTTTATTTAGCGAGATTTAACATTTGATATTTTTTGAAATTGATAGGCACCAACATTAAAAAATAAATTGAACTAGTCTATTACAGCATTCGAATAAGCTATTAACGAACTCTTTTGGGTGCTGTAACAGCTTTGTTAAAAGCGCAAAATAGAAAAATATTATTACTGCTTAAAGAATAACAATTATGACAAAAAAACCTAATATTTTTATTGAGATTGATCAAAATACAACCAAAACACTCAAATTCCATCTACTTCATCCTTTTTCCAACGCCGCCCTTGTTTTCGTTCTTATTTCCGTCCTTCCATCTACTGTCTGTCTTCCACAGCACATGTTAATCCGCAGTACATATACACCATTGTCTTGGAGTTCACACGAATTGGCGTTGGTGTTGGTGAATGTGACGCTTGGGTCCCGGTATGTGACGTGAATTGTGATCGACGGCTCCGCGACCCGACGCCGGCAAAGCCGCGCCACCCCATGTGTAAACTGTTTGTTGTTTGCTGGATTAGCGAGAGTGATATGACCCCGAATGAGAATGGGAAATAAGAGGAATTAGAAAGAGAACAGAATGAGAGAATCATATACGAAAAGAAATTAAATTATCTGTTATTTTAACTTTTTTGAAAATATCAAATAAGATTACAATACACTCGTCATTAACAAATAAATATTCGTATACGGTGTAAATGAAATAAATGCATTAAATTTAACCAGTAATATAACTCGGCGAGAGCAACAATATTTCTTAATAACTTTTTCTCGAAATCGCATATTTTTTTAGCATTTTTACCACCCTGTAAATTGACGAGTCGTTCCAAATATTTTTGTGATAATTGAATGCAGTAGCAATAACTATGAAAAATTTTGTTTTAGCAATTGACAGTCCTGTCAAATGTTGCAATTAAATTTTGACATTAATAATAAACTTGTTTATAAGGCAAAATTCTGTCAAAATGCGAGTACACAGACATTGTAATTATTCACCTATGGTTTATTTATTTATTTTTTTACTCGTATCTGTACTACGTTTTACTTGACATCACGGTTGACATAAAGACAGTGTCATGGATTTGCCAACGCATTTACACGGAGCGTTTCCAAATCATCACCAAATCATTCTGTTCTTAATATTCGCACATTTGTTAATCTTGTACATCTTTATCACATCACAATACGGAGTGTCACATATGACAATTTTAAAAAAGCAACAATTATATCCATAACATGTGCAAAAAGTTGTTTTCAGCACATAACAGACTTCAATTTTGGGAATGGCTCATAATGTTCATAATGAGACTGAATTTACTTGGGAAGGTGTATTTATTTTGCACAATACACATCTCGACAGACGAAAATGCTGTAAAAATTTTCATTAAAACATATTTGGGCAGAAACAATAAATGGAAGACTAATTATCAGTACTCATGTACCTCTTTTAAATGGACAAAAGTTTGTACTTCCATTTTTTGAATAACGTATTTAAATTATTATGAATTATCGACGATAAATAATCATTTCATAACCTAATAACTATGCTTTTGCTCTTCCTCTCGTTACCTCGCCCCTCCTTGTCTTCCACTATTCACAGGTGATTAAAAGCCTGGTTTAATACACAACTTTATAATTTTGTTATTCAAAATTATATTTCTTTATTTTAAAAATTGTACTATTACGAATTAATAAATAATAAATGTTATTTCCGTTGATTCGTTTATTAATTATTACTGTGACTGCAAGTGTAACCGATAACCGACAATTTTTGAGCTGTTTGTATCCCACTTGAATACGGCAGCAGCCATTTGTTCTCCATGGGCGGGTAACGAAATATGTAGTAAATCTTTAAAGAATTTTAACTCAAAATCTAAAAGACTTAGAAAAAAAAAGTTATTAAGAAATATTGTTGCTCTCGTCGAGTTACATTACTGGTTAAATTTAATGCACTTATTTCATTTACACCCTGTATAATGTAATACTTTAATGACAATTTTTATGCGCTAGTGTCGCTTTCAAATAAAATATTTTTATCCCACTCCCGATATCGAAAGTAGGCTATATAGACATTGTTCGTAGGGTTGTACGTTTATTTTACTGTCAAGATATCGGTTTCTATTAGCGACGGGATGTAAGGAATGTCCTTACTTCCCTATAGCTGAACTTACCTCCCTCTATGTGATATACCAACAGTTAGATATTTTAAACTTGTGCCAAATATTTATTATATTTATAATTTATGATTTTGAATTTGATTTCTATCAAATCGTCTCCATTTCATAAATATTTCCATTTAAAAGTTACCATTGACATTGACATTCTTCTTAAATTTTCCATGGAATACTAAGATTCTTTTTTTTAATGAATCAATATTCAACGATATTCTTTGCCATATCTGGCAGTGAAAATGAACTTATATGCAATACGAGATGTAAGTACATTTGATTACTCTCGAATTTGTAATATTTGTTTTTGTGTTTTTATTTTATCAACTTTCAAGTTTGTCTTAATCTTTCATGTCCAAAAAAATCGGTTGGGGGGGGGGGGGGGCGGCGCTCATATATAATTTGACTCAGAGCGCCTATAAGTCTTGAGGCGGCCCTGGCTGGCGCCATAGTAGGTCAATAAATAGTTACAGTGACTAAAATTTGGAGTAAATACTACCAGTTAATGGGTTTTTAAATATAGTACTTAAATAATAAAGATGCTTGAATAAAATATTGATTTATTTTGTCCAGTTGATTGAATATGAAACACACTACATTTTAACTAATGTATATTTGTGTAATACATTATTTATAATATCCGGTTGAAAATATGAAAATTAAGGCTGACAAGTATTTATTTAATATTTATGTGTACTAAATTTCCCATTCTGACAGAAGGCTTCATTTTTCATATTAATAACATTCCGTGTGTCACACAAATGTAATAATTTATTTCGATAACTATCTATCATCCAAATAATGTTTTGTATAATGGTGGAAAATGTCTTCATTAAGATCCATTTCAGATTATTTTTTATAAACAAGTTTCACGCTGACGTAAATGTGTATAGATTTAATAATATACAGGAAAATATCATGAATACGTTCAAATAAGTGAAAGAAAATGGTTTACTTCGAAAATATTATACCCTTTACAAAAATCCTGGAGTATGGAAAAACAAAAATCAGTAAGAGACCTTTTCAATTTAAACAACAAGCTAGCTAATTTATGAAATTTAATTTCTTAATAATTTTATAACTCTATATCCATTTAATATGAAGTATAAAATGCAGTCAAATCGTATAGAGAATACAATGTTCTTTAATATTTATAATAACATTAAATGTGAAAAAATGATATTTAACATCGTTTTTTCAAGAAAAACTGTTAAAATCTTCAAATGAGGATACTTCCGGTTGACCAGTTATAACCAAAATCTAATCAGCTCTTCATATGGTTGCTACGAAGAGGAATACGAAAGAATTATAATTTTTGGAGTTGTAGTACCTATTAGAGTTATTGTAGACGAAAATTTTGTTGCACACACACACATATACAGACACACACACACACACACACACACACACACTCACACACACCCACAGACACACACACACACACTCACACACACCCACAGACACACACACGCACACAAACACACACACACACACACACACACACACACACACACACACACACATATATATATATATATATATATATATATATATATATATATATATATATATATATATATATATATACACATGCAGACATCATTGTAAAAATAGTAAAATCGTATTCAAGAGACCTTAAAACGTGCTTATTCATTAAAAACTCATCATCGATTTTTTTGGCCAAAGACAATACCTTGATGACGGAAGGTAAAAACTGTATTTTTTTATCGTATCTCATATAAACAATCATACATTAACATTAAAATAAAATTGAAGCTTAGTATAATATTTGTTTAGGTACCTCCCTACTTAGATTCTTTCGAATTTAAATATTTCAATTATACACAATATAAAAATAATAAAAATTTAAATTATTTGCTTACACTGTTGAAAATTTTTAATAAATTTTAAATGTTATTTTTTCCGCCTTGAATAATTCACTTGCGTTAATTCCTGTTTAAACGTGTCCGTTATTATTTGTGCTCCAATTACCACGTCTGTTGTTGGTTTAAGGCCAACATCTTTATTATTTTTACGAGAGGAAAATTAAAATTTCTCAAATTCAAAACACGAGTCGGCAGCAAGCAGGCAGAGGAAAGGAACGAAATATTTGATATTTTCTCCTCGTCCCACTTACGAATTTTATTAAAATTCCAAGTGGACATAGAGCCAGATGCTTTATTAAATGCTAAATATTACACAACCTCTTTGGGGAATTCGCCAGGCCCGAGAGATGATTGGTACAGCAGCCATGCACAACAAAAATTGACCGTCAAGGAATTCCTATCCATTTTCATGAAAAATTCATCGCTGAAATAATACACTACACAGGAATTGAAGTTCATATTAAAGACCTGTACGGTACGGAATGGATCAGTATCTGTCGACTATTAATCCGTTAAGCCGACTATCCGGCCATTTTACCTCCCGATACCCTCGGTAAGGGAGGTATAGGGATCGTGCTAAAAATCGCATATCGAGATTTTGGTAAATGAGCTCGGTTTAAGGTCCCCGGCCATTTTACCTCCCGATACCCTCGGTAAGGGAGGTATAGGGATCGTGCTAAAAATCGCATATCGAGATTTTGGTAAATGAGCTCGGTTTAAGGTCCCCGGCCATTTTACCTCCCGATACCCTCGGTAAGGGAGGTATAGGGATCGTGCTAAAAATCGCATATCGAGATTTTGGTAAATGAGCTCGGTTTAAGGTCCCCGGCCATTTTACCTCCCGATACCCTCGGTAAGGGAGGTATAGGGATCGTGCTAAAAATCGCATATCGAGATTTTGGTAAATGAGCTCGGTTTAAGGTCCCCGGCCATTTTACCTCCCGATACCCTCGGTAAGGGAGGTATAGGGATCGTGCTAAAAATCGCATATCGAGATTTTGGTAAATGAGCTCGGTTTAAGGTCCCCGGCCATTTTACCTCCCGATACCCTCGGTAAGGGAGGTATAGGGATCGTGCTAAAAATCGCATATCGAGATTTTGGTAAATGAGCTCGGTTTAAGGTCCGTAGAATCCAATTTTAACATTTTCACGATCATGTCTGTGTGTATGTACGTGTGGATCCTCTAGTCTAACTCAAATACAGGGGTATGTTCTAACACGCGGAGTAATGGGGTAAGAGTGCACTCCAGTTATTCTAAAACACAGAGTGAAGTTAGATGGGTAACATTACATCGTATTTGTGAATTGTGAACGATGTGGTGTACACTCCGAGTGTCCTTTTCTTTTCTCACTCAGTCAGTGCGGTAATTTGTACCCGTCATGCGCAGTAGCAATGTATATTAGGTGCGTTCGGTTATTCAGTTCTGTGCACACATTTTTAATAATTTGCACGGTAAGCGTTCGGTTATTCACTTCTGTGCACTCTGGGTTGCACAGAACGCGTTCGGTAAATACTGGGCTTTGAAGATTGTGCATGCACAGTTCGCCCGAGCTCTGGACGTGTGGCCGACTGTGCACGTTCGAGTAAGCGCGCAAAGTATGAAGCGAGAATCGATTTAGATCTGAGAAGTATGCAAATTTTCACTAATTTTGTAAATATATAAGCTAATACATTAATTAATATTTACCGGAAGTTTTCTTGGTTTTCTAAAAACCCTATTTAAATCATTGCCTCTTTTTTCAAGCCATTTTCTGATGTCCTTAAGTTTTTTTTATATTTAATGTAGTTCGCGAACAAGAGTAATTTTATATTAGGCCCGGTTTTTTCACCTCTTGATAAAATGCCATTTAATTTATCTGCCAGATAAAAGAAAAATATCGCATCATATAATCAACGTGTATATAATCTTGTTAATTTACGCTTTAATATCGATGATATTTTTGTTTTGTGTGGCAGTTAAGTTATTGACACTTTAATCAGAGGTGAAAAAACCGGGCCTAATTCTTCTAAAGTATCGGGATACATTCGAAAATGAGTTTTAAACTGCCCTTCAGACATGTATTTGGTATTGTTCAGCATAATTATTTACTCTTTCTATTCTAAACTATTTGAATCATACAATACTCCCCTTCTTAGTCTGACTCATCGAAAAATATTTTTAAGAAAACGAAAATCCATATTCAGCCGTCTATCAAACACATACGGTTAATACAGAATCGATATTAGTAACAATAATCTGCACTTACACAGATTTTCAATTGCTATATCTATCTGTTACGAAAGTATCAAACGCACAGGCTGCACAATTCGTTCTTTTAATTTCAATCTGCACAGAGTACACAGTGATGACGTGACACGACTCATGCACAGCACAGCTCAAGCACAGCACAAAATAACCGAACGCACCTATTGAAATCCACATGTTTTGAAGTGTTGGCATTTGAGTTTTGTCTGTGGTTTATTTTTTTATGAAGTTCCTGTTTAATTCACATTTTTAAATTGATTTAATACGATGTATTTCATATCGTGCTAGGCATTTTACAATATTTTCTGCCATTTAATTGAATTTAAAACCTTCACTGTTCTAAAGAAAGTAGATAATAATGATTATTTCCCCATGTCAAATATTTCGCAAATAAATCTAAAAATAATAGCAACAAAATTTTCCACTTAATATATAAAAAAATACTACTAATAATTGCATTTTCCAAATCCATTTTGAACTGACAAAAGGAGTATACTCTTCACACTCTGCATCGTTCTAAATGAACAAGAGAAGAGAAATCACGTGATACTACATTTACTCTACCTTTACTGCACCTTTTCACTGCGTTTTAGAACGTACCCCTGTCATTCAGAAAATTTTGAAACCTTGTATTTCGAACTTTTTCTGTAATGCAAAGAGCCCATTAGATTTTGGTGTAAATCGGATAACCGGAAATGGCACTTTACTAGAAGCTCAAAATAGTTTTTTTTTTTTCAAAAAATACCTTTAAATGTTATTTTTTCGACATTAATGTTATTATACAAATTAAAGATAATTAAATTTTCTACAGATTTGCATTAATACTTTTTCTATATATTTACACAAACAAAACTCCTTGGTTGCGCAGTTATTCAACTGACAGATAAATGTCACTGTCAAAGAACTATTCATTTCAAATTAATAATAGTAACATTTTAAAAAGAAAAAAGTAAATAGAACAATAGGAAAGGAAATCAATACAGTTTTCAGCGTAAGTAAATATGTAGGTATGTATTTAGATTAATAAGAATTAACGATTCAAAAAAGTTTAAGCTAATTCTCATTTTTGGATTAGTGAATTCTATTTTATCCCGGTATTTAAAATTTAATGATGAGAAGAAAATATATTTCTGGATTTCAGTCAACCTTTATTTATCAACCCGACCAGTTTCGACACCCCATGTGTCTTCCTCAGGGGATGATTTTTAGTAAAAGTTTATGAAACATGTTGCATATTATAAAAATGTTGAATGCAGTATAATTAGAAAGCATGGAAAATTATTATTTGTATAAAAAATAACTTATAGTTAAATAAATTTAACAGTCGAAAAAATAAATAAATAAATGAAACATAGAAATTGTACATTTATACAAATTGTACTGTCATAAAAAACAAGTATAATAATATTAAATGTGATAAAAATATATAAAAAATATGTCGAACATCCTTAACGGCTAGCCTTCAAGGGTTGAAGGCTAGCCGTTAAAGGTGATAAATAAAAGTTGACTGAAATCCAGAAATATATTTTCTTTCTCATCATCCATTCCCAGTCAAGAAATTTTACCTAACTCCCATTAAAATTTAATCTTCACTTTATTAACAAAAAGGTAGTTACTTGGATTAGATAATTTAAGATATTTTAAGAAATAAACTGCCAAAATTAGACTAAAATTCGCTAATCCAAAAATAAGGATTAGCTTAATCTTTTTTGTGAGTCAGGCGGTACATGTCGGGAGGTATTGTGTTGGCCACACCAGATTTTTCTACTCGGAAATTAGTCGGCCAATAGTCGCTAAAAAGTAAAAAGACTGATTAATCGGGTTGGTATTTGATAAGATATTTCGCTACTTTGTTTTAAGCTGATTACAAAATTATCAAAGTGTAATAATAGATTGAATGACAAATTTATAAAATCGCTGTTCACTTGTTTTTTGAATAAATAAGTCAAACCTTTTCAAACAATAATACGAAATGCATTGTATCCCTGAAAAATTAAAAACAAAACAAGCTAAACAAATATTCCAAATTAAGATCATAATTTTCTTGCAAACCTTTAGAAAATTTAATTTGAATTCATATTTTATTCCCTGAAGGTAAATGAAAAGAAATTAAATTTCAGCTAACAAAAATACAAAATTTCTAATTACTGTTATAAAAATAAAAGAGTTAATTTGCACGCATTCATAGCCAACTTGCTCAAATGAGAATTTGCAAAAGTTTTGTCGACAATTTCAAAGTATTGTTTTGCGGTTGTGGTTGCATTATTATTAGTGAAATTAAGCTGAAAGAATAAAGGAAAAATTGCAATGAATTTAAGTTTTTTGTAACTTTATTATTTTCGATTTAAATTCGGAAATTAACGTCGTAATTGGTAAAGTTAAATTGAGTTCAAGCACTTGACTAAGATTTAATTGGGTGCATATTTTTGTAAGACTATGAAAGTTTTGTAACGGAATTACAGATATCACACAGTCTAGATGTCTACAAAAAGAAAATAAGAGCCTGTCCAAGTCTACGCCTTTTTTAAAATTACATTTAAGTACTTATTACATTATGGAATAATATGTATTATGAATATTAAATAAATAAAAACTAATATCAAGTTGGAAAGGTAACGGGAGTGGATACGGATTAAGACCAGTCGAGAAAAATTTCCGACCAGGCTAGGGATCATCGCGTAACTAGAGAATTTTTCTAGGGGGGGGCAGGCTCTTTGAGTTCGAAATGCAAAGTAAATAGGAAATTTTGTCGTATATACGCAATCATAAATGTGGCTTGAAAATCACTGTTCTAGAATATTCCAAAAAATTGTTAAATATTCCTTTAAATTCTAGAATATTTTACAAATTTTTAGCAATTTTAAATAAGTATATAAAGGGCTGTTTGAGCTCTGTTTAGTTTTAAATACGGACACAAACAGATAGAACTTTCTGAAACTTTCAGAAACATTCTAGAACGTTAAAGAACTTTATGGAAAAGGAAATTCTAAAACGTTCTGGAATTTTATGGAAAATTCCAGAACTCGCTCGAAATTCTGAACTTTCTGGAACATTCTAAAACTCTCTGGAACTTTATGAGAAACTTTCTTAAACTTTTATGAACATTTTAGACTATTTTGGAACATGTTAGAATATTTTCGAACTCTCCGGAATATTTAAGTATACCTATAATGTGGATTGTTTTAAAATTTTCTAAAAACTACTTTAGCTAGTGTTTAAATACAGTGAATTTAAGAATAATATGGTTAGGATATAAAGTACAAAATGCTTATTTATGCTTTATATTTATTTATTTTATTGTTGAAAAAAATAGCATAATTTGTCAAATAATTATTGCCTAATAAGAATTTTTCACATCGAAAAATTACTGAATTATTTGTTATTCATTTAAATTTCTGTCAATTAACCAATTTCCTCCACACCATTCACAAAATTATATCAATAATTAAAATATAAAATAATTACACTAATATGTATTTTTGCCTAGGGGGAAGGGGGGGGGGGGTAGGAGGGGCATGGCCCTTCTGGGGTGGGCCGGACTCCACTTGCAAGGACAGTAACAGCGAGTTGGAGTGGATACTCGGCATTAGTGTTGAAGAATTGCGGCATACGGACAGTCGGTGATACTGAGGCTGTGGAAGTTAGACAGAGAGTTACATAAATAGACAGATAGTGTGGTGAAAAAGGTGACTTCTGTCCAAGCAGTTGAATATACAGACGCTGTTGAGTCAGTTGAATATATAGACGCTGTGGAGGTCGGTAGGCGGACAGTTGAACGTGATATAAAAAGTGGAAATAAGTAATATCATGAAAATAAATAGTAGTGTTAATTGGTTAAATAAATAAATAAATAAATAGTGTTAGTGTTATATAGTTAATTATAGTTTTAGTCTTAATTATTTTTTAATAATTGTTCAATATTAGTAATCGTCATTATTTAATGCCTTTTTTAAATATTTAGTTATAGTAATAAACCTTTATTTTAATTAATAATAATTGTCTAATATTTACACTTCACCCAAATAAGTAAAAACGTTACATATTGTAATTACATATTTTTTATGGTTGCACAAAAAATTGTGTGTACACCTTGTCCGTAAAATCTTTAGCGTCCTAGAGATCTGTGCTGCCTCGGCCACGAGAGGCCTCGAAGACAGTTTTTCTCTCGGAACGCTAAAGAGTAATTTCGCGGCCTTGAAATAAAAATAACTATTATATATCTGGGACGAAAAGTGAATTTTAGTAGCAGTAATTACACCGTTCGTCTGAGGTACATACATAATTTTATTTCATATTGATTTCTTCATTCAAAAACAAGTGGACTCGAATTAATAAAAATAGTTATTTATGTAACAAGTGTGTAAAGTAGTACTTTTTTGGTCGAGCGGAAATTGTAGCACGAGACAAAAAATACTATTTTACGCACGTGTTGCATACAACATTTTTCCTACAACCGAAATGGTATTGATGTTTCTCATAATACTGAGTGTACAGGCATCCAGCAGCTTCAAATACTGTCAGTACTCTTTCTCATAACACTGTACAAAATGTAACTTAAACACTTGGAAGAATCTCAGACAGACGATGATTAGTCTTTTATAATGTACAAATTGTATATTTAATATTAATATTAAAAATTAGGTTAGGTTAGAATACATGTCAAAAAAATGTTAATGTTCTTAAAAATTAGATCAGTACTCAATCTGTTAAAAAAATATTAGATTTGTTTCATTTACAGGGTATATTCATATTTCTTAATAAATTTTATTACGTTTATTATAATTTACTACCTAATTAATACTTGACAGGTAAATTAACCGAATTTTAATGTTGCCTAGCAACGCTTATTTACTTTTCAAGCACTTGTGCGTGAAAAGTACTTTTCACTCACTAGTGCTTGAAAAGTGACACTTTACACACTGTAATGAGTGCATGAAAAGTACTTTTCACGCACGGTTGTAGGAAAAAAAATATACAAAGCAGATGAGCACGTTCCCACGTGTGATATTAATAATTTAATTTTTGCATATTTACTAAAAAAGTATTCCGAAAAATACCTGATCCTCTGTACAGATATTTCAAATATCACATACATATATTCTACTCAAGACTAGTCTAGTAAAAAATGCCGCAGTGTAAATTTTTTGTGTCGTGGCATATGAGTGTTCCGAACGTCGCAGTCACAAGTCAGGGAACATATTGGTGGCAGCGTAGCACTGTTGGGATAACTAATATACTGTGGTCCATGTGGCCTGCATGGCTCAGGCGTCAGCCTTGCAGCTTATGAAGTCGCCATGTGATGGCAGCACCAGCAGCAGCACAGATCAAGGCCACATCACCACATATTGGAAGGGATAAACTACAGAATTTATTAATCTGAAGAACTGAGGAGTTGTAAATTCTGAAGATTATAGACTAGGTTGTGAATATAGTTATTTACGTACTACTGGCTGTCAAGACCAACGGGTTTCGTCATACTTTAATAATTACATTTCAAATTCTGGAAATGTCCAGTATTTAACGGGGACCTGAAACCGAACACGAATAGAACATTTCAAAAATTCAATGCGCATGTGCAAACATTAGACAAAGATAACAACAGTTAGTGCCTTATACCCATCTTTGTTTTTGATGACAGTTCGGTTATTTTAGTTAGTTAGTATTTGCACAGTACAGCGGTGGACATTGCATGCCCACTTACAAATAATTTGCGAAAAACCGAAATTACTAAGTATGAAAATCTTTCCATAGAACTAAAACATGTACGGCAACTCAATAATATTCACGTTGTGCCTATCATTATATCTGTAACAGGAACAGGAGTAATAACGAGCATTTTTTTAAGGAATCTGGAATTATTAAATCTGAAACCAAACCTTCTTACAATAATTCAAAAAACAGCTATACTGCAAACTTGCCGCATTGTATAAACTATTGTATCTTTATCCAGAAAATAAATATAATAATAATAATTGAAAAAAAAACATTTGATTTCCTACTTTTTCTCAAAATATGAACGGAAGAAAAGAATGGATCACGTAGAATAAACAGCACTGGATATAAAAAAAATCTGGTGTCGGGATTAGCGAGTTTTACTCTAATTTTGGCAGTTTATTTCTTTACCGGTTTCAGGATATTATTCCATTGTTTACATGTACAAAAGTAGGCTGGTAACTAAGTAATAACTGTATCTGTATGGTAATATTATTACCATACTGACTTGTCAACAACGGTCTACAAAATGAAAATAAAATAAAATGAAAATATAATGCTCTTCATTAATACATACAGATAACGTTAGCCTATCGTTCTAAATACGGTCTACTTTTATTCTACTAAAGTAATAAACATGGGGAATAAAGCACATAATTTGAATATTTGTCATATTGACATATGTCAAAATAATTGTGCTGTTAACCATAGCAATCTGAAAGTAGCATTAATGAAAAAATTTCAAAAAATGATATTTATCAATAATGTCTTAATTTTCTGAAACCGATAAACTATTGAACAAACCACGGATGTTATCATAATAAGTCTTAGATGTCTTAAAATCAATTTCAAACTTACATCTGCGGCAGTTATGATGTGCATAATATTCCTAGGTATGTTAATAGCTATAAAATATAGTCTAATCTAATCCAAGTAACTATATTTTGATAATAAAATGAAGATTAAATTTTAAATACCGGGATAAAATAGAATTCACTAATCCTAAAATGAGAATTAGCTTAAACTTTTTTGCGAATCGTTAATTTTTATTAATCTAAATACATACCTACATATTTACATATGCTGGAAACTGTATTGATTTCCTTTCCTATTGTTCTATTTACTTTTTCCTTTAAATACGTTACTGTTATTAATTTGAAATTAGTTCTTTGACAGCGACATTTATCTGTCAGTTACATACATTTGAATAACTACACAACCAAGGATTTTGTTTGTTTAAAGCGTAGGCTCCGGGATTTAAATTATAGATAATTTTATAAATTTATCCATAAAATATATAGAAAAAGTATTAATGCAAATCTGGAGAAAATTTTATAATCTTTAATTTTTATAATAACATTAATGTCGAAAAAATAACATTTAAAGGTATTTTAACTATTTTGAGCTTCTAGTAAAGTGCCATTTCCGGTTATCCGGTTTACACGAAAATCTAATGGGCTCTTTGTATTACAAAAAAAGTTCGAAATACAAGGTTTCAAAATTTTCTGAATGATAGTATTAGTACACACACACACGTACGCACGCACGCACGCACGCACGAACGCACTCACGAACGCACACACACACGTACGCACGCACACACACACGCACGCACACACGCACGCACGCACACAGACATCATCGTGAAAATATTAAAATTGGATTCTAGGAACCTTAAAACGTGGTCATTTACCAAAATCTCGATATGCGATTTTTAGCACGATCCCTATACCTTCCTTACCAAGGGTAGCGGGAGGTAAAAATTCATAAAATTCTTACTTCAAGTCTTCAATTATTGTAATTATTGTATTATAGTGAAATAAAGTAATAGACAATTTTTTTGATATATAACAATATAAATCTAATAATATAACTCCGAGAACACAAAACCTATGCGTTCGTTAGGCATGTCCCATATAAGCGTTGCATTCAGTCGGACACACTAGTCGTATGCAGTATGCAGGCCTTCTGTATAGTAAGACCCTGTGTCAAACCTTCGTTAACTGCGATGTTTTACATTCTGGCTCACACAATATAAAATCACATCATTTATTGATATTTTTAAAATGTAGCCAAAAGATAATGCACATAAAGCAAAATATTAAATATACAACAAAAATTGTATACACACATCATGTTATTATTGCCTTCGAATGTTTAGCTTGCAAATAAATAACATTCGGAAATAACTGCAATATTAATTTTTCAGCGTAGAACTAGGTCGGTTTTTTTTTGCTTGTTATTTATGATTTCAAGCATAATAATTCGTTATTTATATTTGACAAATATTAATTTTTAATGATAAATCATACAATTTTATATTAAACTAAGTAATTTAGAAAATATGGAACAAATTAAAATATTTAATGTTTGTGTATGTGAACAAGACATTATAACAAATATTTTACATGATATTTCTGTAAAACAAATTTTAAAATATGTTTACACTAAATTATATTTCATTAAAAATTTAATTATTTTTATATACCTTAATGTAGGTAATAATAATTTCTCCACATAATTTTCATTATCAATATTGACAAATTATTCATTTATATCAGTGTCCAAATATATGTTATATTTATTCTTTTATTACCCATTGCTGGATTTGCCAATCTGCTCACAAATTTCGGTAATGATGATGACATATTCATACCGTGCGGGCGTTTACCAAGAGTCACATCATGAGCACTCAGTGCTGGCCTGGAGAGTGCACTACAGGGAGCCACTTTTGTGCCATTTAAATTTTGAAATAATATTTACTTTTTAATGCCAACGTCTTGTTTTCAGAAAAATACATTCAATATTAAACTTTTCTGTCTCTGCGTAATTTGTGATATCTGTAAAATTAAGACGGTAAAATATAATGGTGGGTTTATACAGTAAGTAAAGTAGTAAAGTAAAGTAAAAAAGTAATGTAACAAAAGATAAAATATATTAAATCAATGTATTGGTTTATACAACAAAGTAAAGTAAATTAAAGTGAACGTAAAGTATCAGCGCAACGTAGAAGTTGCTTATCTTTTACCTTTTTACATTAATTTCTTACGTTCGAGTAACATCGTTCCTTACGAAAGTATCCGAACGATTCGAACACTGAATTTGACAGCTGACAGCTGATATTTTGGTTTGTACTGTCAAAAGAAAAGTGAATAGTGCGGGGTTATATTATGTAAGTTTGTTTACCATTAATTATACGTTATAAAAATGGGCACCACAATAATGTGTTGTTTAACAATAACAAGTATCGCTTTGAGTATATTAATAGAAAAACAGCGAAGATCACGAAGATTTATAACAAGACCTTTGAAGCACGACAAAAACATGAAGATTTTGAAACATTTGTGATTATTAGCTTGTCCAGCAGTAGCAATTGCTTCCCATGCGTTTTCTCTTGCTATTCTATCTTTGAAAAATGTATTTTTTATTATAAAGTAAATCAAATTTTTCTACTTGCTTTATTGAATTTTCGTCGAAATTCTCCATTCTGACATTTCAGCACCTAATCTAACAAGTTAACAATAATAACATTTTTTAACTGTCTACTTCGTTGCTGCCTACTATAATGAGATGAGCATGTATGCAGTAGTTCGTTCTGATTGGTTCCATTTTACTTGTTACTTTTTTGTATAAACGACACTGAATTCATACATTTTTACTTTACTTTATTAATTTACTTCTTACTTTACTTTACTATTTTACTTGCTGTATAAACCCACCATAACATATAAGTGACTGCGCCGTGTAATTTTTAAAATAAATTTTATCTAGCAGTCTATCCAAATGTCAAACAACGAATTTTTAATGACAGTAACAATTAGTTATGAGAAGAAAGGGATATGTTATCAGTTTTAAAATATGGCAAGGAAATTTTTGACAACTCAAATAGTTGTTATTGTCATCAAAAATTCGTTGTTTGACATTTGGATAGACTGCTAGATAAAATTTATTTTAAAAATTACACGGTGCAGTCACTTACATTTTATTTTCTTCTGTCTAAATCGTTACAGATATCACAAATTACGCAGTGACAGAAAAGTTTACTATTGAATGTATCTTACTGAAAAACAATAATCTTACGTTATTGACGTTGCCATTAAAAAGTTATGGTCTAATCATGGTCGTGACACTCAAGTTTCATACACTAGTGGCTCACTAACAATAACAAATGCCATCTTAAAAGATGAACTATATCCATATGGACTATCAAACCAAATTTCATTCAAATCGAACAAAGCGTTTCGTTATTATAAGCAAAATTATTATTGAAGCAGAATATTAGGCTAAACGGGCACTTTCCTTAGAAAGCAAGTTTAGCTGAATCGTCTTATTTTGGGCTCAGGAATCTGTGGTTAAGCCATGTCCCCCTATTTCTATGACAGCCTGTATACAGAGTGATTCATCGGTCTGTCCTTTCTTTATAACTCTTTTATTTTAAGTCAGATAGAAAAACTCTTCAAATATAGGGGACAGACCGATGAATCACTCTGTATATATATATATATATATATATATATATATATATATATATATATATATATATAATAATAATAATAATAATAATAATAATAATAATAATAATAATAATAATAAAAATAATTTTAAAATGAAAACAGTAATAATATCGCAGTGGTGTTTGAAATATTTCATTTATTTTGATTCGATCTCCGCGTTATTTATATGTATCCATTGCCGTGTCAGTGCAGTTCCGTTGTTTTGCGTAAACACCAACGAAAATTAATTTAAACGTTTATGTTGGCATAACCGGATATTGTTTTCGCCATGGCAACGCTACACCTTTGCGCGCTTTTTTTGATTTATTGCCAATGTTTTTGACCGTTTGTTTGGAAGTGACTATTGACAACAACAAACAATTCTAGGCTTTATTGTAAAATTATGGCTTCTATCTATCGGAATTTTACGTTATGTTAATTTAAAGCAAATAAATGGCTAGTGATTTATAAGATTGGTTAAAAAACGGCCGATTTCATCAACGAACGCCCTAAACAATTACCTATACTTTATTTAAAAAATGGAACACACAAGTGCGAAATCGAAGATGTAAAAAGGGGAAAAATAAAATTTCCAAGTCTTGTTCACACTGCTCTATAATTTAGTGTAAATTAAATGCGACCGGTTTCGAACAATAAATGACCATCTTCAAGTAACCGGCGAGACTATACAAAAAGTGTCCATAATATAAGTAAAAATAAAATAATAAAACAATATAAAACCAAAACGCAAAAAACAAATACTTATACAAATAACTACAGAAGAACTCAGAAGTGGAGCAAAAGTGCATAGTAGTCATATAAAAAAATTACAAAAAATTTTAAAATTTAAAAATAAATGAAATTAATAGTAAATTCACAAAACGTCCGCTAACAGCGAATCGTCAAAGAACAATGACCTGTGAAGAAACCGAGAAATGCAGAAAAATGCAAAAAGCGCGTAAAAACTTGCGTGAAACTAAATCAAAAAATCTGTTGTGGCCAGCACATCACCTCCCGTCAGTTATATGAGGTATTTACAAAAATTCTATCGGTGAACTGTTACCGGTAATCAGCTGTTTATCAGGTTATAGCTACCGGAATCGATATTTTAAGAACGCAAGTGGTAAACAGGGTAGATCCATAACCAATAAAAAAAAATTGAAAATTTGAAACAGGTTATAAATTTGATATAGTTAACAAACTTTTAACGCGCACGCTTCGCTTTGCATCACTACCTTCTTTTTGAGATTAGATTCTTCATGAATCCGGTAGATTGATCTGATAGATATTGTACAATTTTCAAACACAGTAACTTTTTACCTCTCGTGTTTTCGAACACAGTCAGTAGATGCGGTATCTACCGGTAGAATTTTCGTAAATGCGTATGTATTTTCTATAAAATCCATATAGAAACTTCCATGCAAAAGATTCTAAATTTCTTGTATGTACATTACCTTTCGACAGTGTATGCATTTTATACAAATTCCACACAGAAAGTTTCGAGCAAAAATATCTTATATTTCGAGTAATATTATAACACAAATACTATGTCAATTGACACTGACATCTTTCAATCAGAATTTGCTTAATATAGCAGCTATTTCTAGCATAGCTAACTAATTTATGAAATTTAATTTCTTTATAATTTTATAACTCTATATCCATTTAATATGAACTATAAAATGTAGTCAAATCGTATAGAGAATACAATGTTCTTTAATATTTATACTAACATTAAATGTGAAAAAATGATATTTAACATCGTTTTTTCAAGAAAAACTGTTAAAATCTTCAAACGAGGGTACTTCCGGTTGACCATATATATTTAAAATCTAATCAGCTCTTCATATGGATGCAACGAAGAGGAAAACGAAAGAATTAAAATTTTTGGAATTGTAGTATTAGAGTT
Organism: Harpalus rubripes; assembly: GCA_963082715.1. Lineage (NCBI taxonomy): Eukaryota > Metazoa > Arthropoda > Insecta > Coleoptera > Carabidae > Harpalus > Harpalus rubripes. The sequence continues at coordinate 10,047,105 of OY720450.1, forward strand.
ATCGTAGACGAAAATTTTGTTACACACACACACACTGACAAATACACACACACACACACACACACACGCACACGCAAAAGCACGCGCACGCGCTCGCGCACTCGCATGCACACGCACACGCACACACACACACACACACACACACACACACGCACACATCATCGTAAAAAAGGATAAAATCGTATTCTAGGGACCTTAAAACGTGCTTATTCATTAAAAATTCACCACCGAATTTTTTGACCAAAGAACCTTCCTTACCTAAAGGTGACGGAAGGTAAAATTTGGTGTGGCCAACATAATACCTCCCGCCATGTACCGCCCGAATCACAAAAAAGATTAAGCTAATCCTTATTTTTGGATTAGCGATTTATATTCTAATTTTGGCAATTTATTTCTTAAAATATAGTCTAATCTAATACAAGCAACTACTTTTTTGATAAAAAATAAATAAATTTGGCTATCTCCAAAACAATGGCCTAGTTTACACCGTATGACCTGAGGTAGGCCTGACCCATATGCGGCCTATATTAGGACAATGTCAAAAAAATATCGGTTTGTTTACACCGCATACTTTAGAGCCTAGGATAGGTGGGATATAGGTACTAGTTTGTACCACCTAGCGGTTTAATTTTAATTATAAAAAACAACAATTATTTCCTTTTATTTGCTTATCACTCATGTTTATATTATTATAAAGAATTTCACAATAGTTACTGTCAAATAAAACTAGCATATATGTAAATCACTGTCACTATTCTCAATTTAACCGACATCTACTCTACCGTACAAATTTCGAACTATTTTAGGTCTAAGCTGTTTACACCGCAATAAATACATTTGGGCCGAGGCCTAGTATAGGTCAGGCCACATGAAAAAGTGGCCTGACCTAAGCCAGGCCGCTCCATATTTTAGGTGTTTACACCAGGCGACCCAACTACATTTGGGTCGAATTTGGGGTATAGGTCGAATATAGGTCTACGGTGTAAACTAGGCCATTGTTTCGAAAAGCTTCGAGATGATTTTGGAAATAAAGCACCTAGTATCAGGTCTGTTCACAATGAATTTAAATTTCATCGAATTTCTCTCAATGACGATGTACGCGAATATCGGCCTATTGCTGCAGTTACGGATGAAAACATAGCTGCTATTCCTATAATGATTAAAGAAGACAACTGTGTCACATACAGCAATGACCGCTATAAATTAAAATTTTCTCGGTCATCTAAATGGCAGAAAAGATTGTTACCGTTCGATACCTCATAATTTAAATGATGGTCAAAAGCAACATTGTGTGGAATGGTGCATTAAAACATTAAAAAAGTACAACGAAGGTAATTCTAAAGCAGTAAATGATATTATAACATATAACAGGTGATGAATCATGGATGTATGCATTTAAACCCGAAACAATGGGTCTTGCCTCCTTTTTCTCAAACTTCGGTCCTACTGACAATATTGCATTCTAATTGGTACATAACAATATGTTTGCCACGGGTGTTTGAAAAAGTGCGTGAAAATAGGCCTAGAAGTAAACTAGTATTGCATCAGGACGAGGTATCCTCATATACTGCTGAGCAAATTAAAGCGTATTTGATAGAATCAAAGGTAGAATTCCTGAAGCATCCACCATACAGTCCTGACCTTGAACCTTACGATTTCTTCCTATTTTCTAAATTAAAGGAAATAATGTATGTTTTCCGACATACAAGTGCAAATAAAGCTGTTGAAGCCTTCGAAAACATTGTCTCTTAAGTGTCTCAAGAAGAATGGATTTCTTGCTTTGATGATTAGTTTTATCGAATGCATAAATGTGTTCAGTTAAAAGTAGAATATTTCTAAAAACAATAAAAATTTCGGTGCTACCCTCGTACTTTTTATTTTATTGGCCTTTAAAAAAGGGGAAGTTTTTAGGTTCCACGCTGTACAAGAATTCGAAAGAAGCACATACCCATCTGTTCGTTCTCTAAAATATTCGATTGTTTATTTGTATTGCGTAATAAATTACCATTTCCATTATCCCTGCCATAACTTTGTTATTTAATTTCAAAGAATTACCTTGCAATTTTAAAATTGAAACGAAGTCTGGAAGTCTTCGCGTGAGAGATGTTAATAAATTTATTAAAGAACTTTCACGTCAATAAATGAGAAAATTTTAAGGAAAAAAGTGGTAAACGTGATAGGAAACAGTCTAGTAATACACTTACATCCATCGATCAAAAATTTGTCTGGAAATATCAACAACCTTAACAAAAAACAAAACGCGAGAAAAAGTGGTGGTGTAATATAGCGTCTAGGTTATATTACACACTACAGTGCTTCCCAACAACATAGAAACATTTTTATACTATAATCTGTTACAGTTTTATTCAAGAAGAAAATGTCTAACAGCTGCGGTGTTGTTTTTCTGCATGGCGATTTTATATTAGTCAAATTTGTTATGTTGTTTTAACAAAAATAGGGGGCTGTATCAGAATCAAATATAAAAAAAACAAATTTTAATTTACGTGAAAATGTTTAGATTAGCAGCAGAATTAACCATTAATGCATTGATTAATAATTACTTAGCTGATTCAGCTTGTTTTTTGTTGTCATATTCTATAAATCTTGTATAGAAATTCTGAAAATATGAAAGATGAAGCAAGGCGATTGTCGATGACCAATAAAGTAGGAAATGAAGATTGCGCCAATAGGCGGTGTGCACAAAAGTAGTCAGCGTCGACAGCGGACAAAAATGACAAAATGGTTACTCATTGAAACTTAGCAAGGTTATGTTTTATGTCAGAATAATTTTGCAATTTCTATTTTATAAAATATTTGCAATAAATGCGAATGATAGAATGTCAAATATTATGTGATGCATTGGGGGGTGTAATAATTCTCACAAAATTACCTATTGAAGTATCAAATTTTATAAATTTCCTAGAAGATTATATGAGGAACAGATGTTTAAGAAAATAACTTTTTCTTCTACTAACACGAAAAATTCTTTTAGGTATACATATATTCTCATTTACTGAGTTTACATGCAGTTTTTAAAACCGTTTTCAAAACGGTTTTAGTTTTGAAAACGCCATAAAAACCGTTTTGATACTGTATACATGGCGTTTTCAAAACTAAAAACGTTTTGAAAACGGTTTTAAAAACTGCATGTAAACTCAGTAATAGTAAAAGATACTTATCGTATGAATAAAATTCTAACAATAGTCGTCTGATTGCAATAATGAATTATATAAAAATGTTAAGTTAATATTTGAACAAAATATAATACAAGAAGCAGAAAATTGTATTAAAATTGTATAATACTTACAGTTGTATGAAGTAGAAGTCTATTTTTGACATAATTCGTCTATTTATTATAGATTTTGTATTTTGTATATGTAATGTTAATGTTAAAGGTAGAAATTCACATGATTTTTCGTGTATTTTCTTTTCCGAGCTAGTACCTACAACTGATTCCACTTAGAGCCTAGGATATTTTCAATGAAGAATCTTTTCATTTATTGCGAATATAAAAGAAAGATGCTAACATCCTACACTGATAATGTGATATCTAGAAATTTTCTTCTTTCCAATCATTCAAGTTTTTAATCTCAATTTCCCTTTATTACGCATCTTGTAACATTTAACTAATATTATAAATTATAATATAAATTTAAATATGATAAAATGGTTTACAGAAATCACACATATTATGAGAAAAATTATATTTTCTGCCACAGTACTTTCGCTGGTATTTCACTGTTTGATTGTCACATCACATATATAGCATTTTAAATATTTTATTTATTCATTTCAATGTACTATGATGTATAATATTCATGCACAATAGCAAAAACTCAAAATAAAATTGTAAATTGTATCACTTTCTCGAAATGTCAAAATTGATTCGGTAACCAAAAATGCCAATGTAGCCGTTAGAGGCGTTGACGCTCAAAATGTGCACATCGCCTATACTTGTAAGAAAAATCTGGTGTGGCCAACACGATACCTCCCGCCATTACAGCCCGAGTCACAAAAAAGATTAAGCCAATCCTTATTTTTGGATTAGCAAATTTTACTCTAAATTTGACAGTTTATATCTTAAAATATAGTCTAATCTAATCCAAGTTACTACCTTTTTTTAAATCCCCCAATAGGATTAAATTCCAATTACAGAGTGGGTTCACATTCACACACATCCATGCCTTAATGGGATTCGAACCCACAGTCCCGAGGGTTCTCATGACATGAGGCGTTGCTCTAACCATTGAGTCACCGGAACTGTAATAAAATAAAGATTAAATTTTAAATGCCGGGATAGAATAGAATTCACTAATCCAAAAATGAGGATTAGCTTAAATATTTTTGTGAATTGTTAATTTTTATTAATCTAAATACATACCTACATATTTAATTATACTGGAAACTGGAATTTCTTTTCTATTGTTTTATTTACTTTTTCCTTTTTAAAACTACTAATATTTTTTGATTAGTTCTTTGATAGTGACATTTATCTGTCAGTCACATACATTTGAATAACTGCGTTTTGTTTGTTTAAAGCGTAGGATTTATTTATCCATAAAATATACAGAAAAAGTATTAATGTAGATCTACAGAAAATTTAATAATCTTTAATTTATATAACATTAATCTCGTAAAAATAACATTTAAAGGTATTTTTCGAAGAAAAATTATTTTGCGCTTCTAGTAAAGTGTTATTCCCGATTTGTGCATACGGACAACTCTTGTATTTTTTAATGCAGTGGGAAATTGATTATTTGATAGCACCAAGTTGCAAATAATTATTAATTGTTTAATTAATATGTCTGAATAACATATCCAGATATTAAATATCAACTAAATTTTGTCTCATTACTTGTAACATAGCCCCTTATTAGTTTCTGATTTATTTGATCACGATTCTGAAAATCCGGGATCGATCATGACCGACGCCAAAATTATTTCGAATTTTAAATGACACAAAAGTGATATCTGTATAAAGCAGATTGGCACCCCAAATTACTGGGTGATTATAACGTGATGATATTTTTATTTTTAATAGTATATTATTCAACGAGCGTATTATGATGGCTATTATTCACGAGGATGATTTTAGAACACGAGCCGTAGGCGAGTGTGGTAATTCATCCGAGTGAATTATAGCCATTATACGCGAGTAGAATACGATATTTTATCTACACCTGCAATTGAAATCATATTATACCGGGTGGCAGTGAAAATTTTTTCTTCGGTTTAAAATTGTTTTTTCGCGCTTCCGTCAAGTTTTAAGCATCAAAATCGTTCAGGAACTGTCAGATTACTGCAAACTGAAATGAAATGAGTCACTCACTCTCGTAAAAATATTATAAAAAATCTATAGTTGAGTATTTTTAATACAAGAAAATAGAATATTTATAGGTTTTGAACCTAATTGTAAGTAATTATAATGAAATTTGCAGTCAAAAATCCAAATAAAATTATTTTGATTTTTCAGGTTATGATATAGGAATGAAATGCCGTGAAACGTACAAAGGAATGAATTATGTTGACTTAAATAATGTGCACAATGTAATATATTTATAAAATTCATTAATTTGAAATTAAAATATTCTGATGTTTTAACACAGAAAATTTCCCTAGAATTTAGAATTTGAGTAATAAATAATAATAAACAGAAAAGTCGGCACATAAAATCGTGTTTATCACATGTCCAGAAACGGTTTTGCGAATATTTGCTTGCGCATAACCGCTAAATGAAGTTGATTGTGAACCCTCAACAATAAATTTGACAGTTCCGTGTCTTATGTAACCTCGCCCCGTGGATTATGAGTCATAATCCACGGGGCGTGGATAATGAACGGTATTATGTATCCATGGTTACGTACATAATCAATATATTATTAAACAGGTGTAGATAAAAATGTTTAAATAATTGTATTTCGACAATAATTATGAATTAAAATAGTTCTAATTTCTACTTCAGATTGCTATGAGTTAAATTATCCAACTTGTCCAACTTGGGGATCTAGAAAACTATAAGAGATACGAAGCATTGTAGGTCACTAAAACGTAAATTTTGCTAGAGTTAATTTTCTTTGAATTTAATCTTTCCTGTAATCTGTTAGTAAATTATTAATATTGTCATCTAACTGTAAATCAAACAATATCGCACGATTTAAAGCTCTAGCTAGATTGGAAGAAATCCTTTTCTATTTGAGTACTTGATCTGGCGTCGCCTCGTAGATGATAATATAGTAGAGTTAGAGATAAAACTTTTGAGAACGTCTTTCCGGGATAGCGGAGCCACCACTCGGCGAAGACATACAATATCCGCTGGACGATCGAGAAAGAGGTTAAGGCACGTTCGTCGGACATATTTGACGGCAGTTTTTTGACGAGTGTACATTTTTCTTGTCAATTTCGCCGATGGTCTCCGAAAACGGTCGTAAAAACTCGGTCCGGGGTGTGATCGTGATCGTACTGAGGTTGAGCGAGCAACGTGGCATATGTACCGCTAGTAGTTCGTGGGGATGTGGGTAGGGGGTGCTGAATAAAATATGGCAAAGATGACGCAGATGCACGGATTTCACATATTGAAGATGGAGTTGTGATTTTAAATTTCGGGAGTTATGAGATATTTAATACTAAGACGAAATGAACGGGAGACTTATACGTCATCGAGATCTACAGACTCATAATATAAGGTACTAACATAAATTTATTTTAGGTTTATAAAATATATAATCTTCTACTTTTATGACACCTGCTAGGAGGATCACACTAAAAATTTTAAGAATAAGACACATGGTTTATATTTTTTAGAACTATATTTTATATTTACGCACATTTCGTTCAACAATAATACTATAATGTGCAGCGCCCGCCGTCGCCGTCGCCGCTGCTGTCGCAGTGCGCCGCAGCGATGAGCGCGTATCTATTTTTAGCGATGACGCAATAGCCACGGAGGGTCATACGTTGTCAACAGACTTGGCCGAACCTGCTTAATTACTCGGGTGATGTAATCTATTGTGTTTGAGTTTATATTTGGAATAGTGTTAGCGAAGGCATTGGACAGTCTGATATAAATAAGCGTCGCGTATTGAATAGTTGGTGATATAAAAATCAATACAAAACCAAGACAAGAAGTATTTTTTATTTCCCAAGACAAGACAAGACAAGAAAGTATCATCAAGAATCAAGAAGTATTATCAAGAAATCTTGATATCTTGACAATGAATATTGCAAATCTGCATTTGTATTCTTTGTGTGTCTGGATCCTTTTAACGCTTAACTCAAATAGGTACTATTGTTCAGAAAATGTATTTCTACCTTATTCTAAAATGGAAAGAAGAAAGAAGCCATTACCCAAGGGCAGAATTCAGAATTTATGTCCCTATCTAAACTAATACTATTTTCTTACGTGATATGAAGTGAACTGTTATTCACGAAAGATGGCTATTCAAGGTCATTTATGACCCGTCTGGTATTATAATACTTGCAGATAACTTCACTGCATTTCGTACTCATAGGCGTGCAACGCGAAATATTTATGGATTCATTTTAAATAAAAAATAATTGTAATTTATTTGAAAAATTTTTTAATAATGCTTTTCTCAGTTTTATCTTCTTCGGTCTATGTTTTGGCATAAAACAAAAATATAGGCTTGACATAAACCATACAATAATAATTTGATTTAAATGCCATCGTCTCTGGATAAACATTAGTACAGAGGGCAGTGTAGTAGATAATTACGTGTCCGTAACTCTACGACATACGTCATTACTATTTGTGATGTGTTTAAAAGTAATACCACCATTTATGTATATCTGTTACACCACATAAAATAAAAAGACATAGGTACATCAAATAATCTTTCTCTTTCTAATGCAAAATGTTGCTAAGCTACTGCCATATAAAGTACCGTGTATTGTGTCTTCGAACAAATGACTTTAAATAGTCATCTTTCGTGAATAATAGTACGTAATAAAAGTTAAATGACGAGAGGTATTGTGCTGTGCTGACCACATCATATTCTTATTAGATTTGAGAGGGAGAAATATTATTTTGGGATAAAACCTATTCCGAATCTAATTTACTTTGTTTTAACACTCATTGTTGTAAATAAAAAGCATGGAATATCGAAATAACACACTAATAAATAACCAATAAGGAACAACTAGTAATTGATAAAGAAGGGGATTCCCCTAAAATATCAAGAAACAAGAAATATCAAGACAAGAATGACGTTGCCAAGAAATGAGCAAGACAAGAAATTTTTATTTTCTTATCTTGAAAATCAAGCCAAGACAAGAAATGATTGTCAAGACAAGATTTCTTGTCTTGATGAAACAGTAGCCTGGCGTGATCGGGTGTGATCGGGCGTGCGTGCCATAATAAATTCGTAAGCGAGAGTGACCTTGAATCAAACATAAAAAGTCGTGCCTGATTGGTCGTGATTACATTTTTAGTTCCTTAAGCGGGCGTAATCGTGATCAAAACGTTACTCACGCGCCCACCTCTATTCAAGACGGCACCACGTAGCCCAAAATGTAATTGGACATTGTGAGTCCACATAGGTTTTACGTGGCCAAAACACTCAAAAAAGTGTGAGAACGCGTTGGCACCACTTGGCACTTAAAGTAACGTAAAGTAACTATAATGCAACCGGTAAGGTGCAACAAATAATACATAAAACATACAATTAGTTGTTTTAGAATTTGAAAATAAAATGAGCCACAAACTCAAACTTTAAAAAAGCAGTACGCACTTCGGCGAGTTTACCCTACTTTAAATAATTAGTTGAGTAAGAAAATGAACGGTAGCGATAGCTAGTACGATTTTACCAAGACACCGCCTGAAATTCATAAAGCTGCAACTAGTGTGTCACTATAGCTATTTGTGTATTAAGAGCGCAAAATGGGACATTGTCGATTAAGAGGTTGTTGACGCGCGACGCAGGAGCGCGGCATTCTCTCGAAATCGACAATGTCCATTTGCGCTCGAAACACGCACAAGATTTTTTCTACAGTCCTCCACCATAACTTTATACTTACAGTACTACTCAATAGTTTTGCAGTGAAGATAGGAACGTATTCTAATATGACTTCTAGATATTGTTTCAGTTTTCGTTTTTTCAAAAAATTAATGCCAATTTTGTAATGAATATTATAAGATTTTTGTATAATTTATTTGTTTCAAGTACATTAAACTAGTGCATTGAAAAAGTGGATGTCCATTGGGAACGTTCACGCCAAACTTTTGCAGGTGGCAGCACAACTGTTCACACAAGTTATTTTATATTTAATTTATCGTTATTTTCCATTCTTCTTGAGCTATAGCTTCAATCTAATCTAAACATTGTATACTTTCGTTTTTGTTAATGAATGCCCTACTATTTTCATGGCAATACGGCACTTTGTTTGGTTATGTAATATACCGACAGAGCAGTTATATGTCAGTTTGATTTGTGAAGGTGGTAAATGTGTAACTACACTGCCATTACTTTCTGACTAAACGTTTCTATTAAGAATGTAGAAAAGTGACATTTCTCAACATCGTATAGTTAGAAATTTGGACAGCGAGCGTTTTTCTACTTTGTCGCGCATGAGCGGCAAAGTGACATTTTGCGTTGACTAAAGAAAAAAAATTATTTACTATCTAAATAGAGTGATTGTAACTTGTAGCGGTCGTAAAATAAATGCAAATGTGGAGTAAAGTCGGCTGTGATGTAAAAAATGTGATACTTTACAGTTGCCAAAGGATACGTAAAACAATTATTTATGTAACAGCTGCCTAAAAAAATCCATTCGCCATCAAATCAAACATCAATTGAAAAAAAACTTTTCTGTTTTCGCAGTAAAACACTTTGATACCGTCGTTAAATCAGTTACTCGTACAGTTGGCAAGTAAAATCGGTCGCATTTATTCTGTGGAATTCTTCCGCAAAGTTCATTTCTCGTCCGCTTTGAAAGCAATTAACTTCTGTAACATCTGCATTTTGTGTTTGCGAAACGATTGCCGCCTTTACACGCTTGTTATCGACAACAAACTTCCTTTCCTGTTTACTCTCCGTTCTTTGATGACGACCTTCCGTTCAGGTACAAATTGAAAAATTTCATTCATTTCACCTGAGGGACAGTTTATTGGTTTTTTCGGGACTTTGGGACAATCACGGCTTTTCAGATTATACACCCTACTCAATTGGGAACTGGGAATAAAAGATTGTTTAATCGATGAAATTTGTACGGGGAGTGAAATTGTCACACGGCAAACAAACAAATGAATCAGGTTTCCAAGCTGGAATAATTTGTTTTTATTTGAACAAGTTTATTTCGAGGGTTATTCGTAATGTAGAGATATGGTGTGTTTCATGATATTTGCAAATTTACCTGACTTCGTAATGACGCGGTACACCGTCAAACCGGATGGTATTTACGATCCTAAGCGTCAGGGGAGAATTAGCAAAATTTGGGAAAATGATGTAGCGGTACTTTCTCAAAATCCCGCTAATTAATATTTTTGCTTTAGTTTATAATTTGTGAAAGTTTGGTGTAATGTCACATTCCTTGTTCTGTATTTTTTACCTTCCGTCACTTTTAGGTAAGGAAGGTATTGTCTTTGGTCAAAAAATTCAGTGGTGAGTTTTTAATGTATAAACACGATTTAAGGTCTCTAGAATACGATTTTATTGTTTTTAAGATGATGTCTGTATGTGTGGGCGTGTGTGTATGTGTGGATGTGTGTGTGTGTGTGTGTGTGTGTGTGTGTGTGTGTGTGTGTGTGTGTGTGTGTGTGTGTGTATGTGTATGTGTGTGTGTGTGTGTGTGTATGTATGTGTGTGTGTGTGTATGTGTGTGTGTATGTGTGTGTGTGTGTGTGTATGTGTGTGTGTGTGTGTGTGTGTGTGTGTAACAAAATTTTCGTCGATAACTCTAATACTACAATTCCAAAAATTATAATTCTTTCGTATTCCTCTTCGTTGCATCCATATGAAGAGCTGATTACATTTTGGTTATAATTGGTCAACCGGAAGTACCCTCATTTAAAGATTTTAACAGTTTTTCTTGAAAAAACAATGTCAAATATCATTTTTTCACATTTAATGTTATTATAAATATTAAAGAACATTGTATTCTCTATACCAGTGATGTACAAACTCCGGCCCGCGGGCCAATCCGGCCCGTTTACTATTTCTATCCGGCCCGCGTAGAAATCAATTGATTATGATTTATATTTATATATATATATATATATATATATATATATATATATATATATATATATAAATGGAAATAAAACAGAAAATAAACATAAATCAAATTCATAAATTTATATGACACTTTAATTTTATTGATTTAATTTATTTACACTGTTAATATATAATATAAATATTTTTGTCTTCGAAATGCTTTCGAGCACCAGCTATTCCGTTACACCCGTAACCAAAAGCGGCCGGATATTTGTTCTCATATACCTATTCTTATGCTATACGAATCACGCACGGTGCGGTGCGGCGTACTGACGTAGTAGTGGTCACATGAATTCCAGAAATCGAATTAATGACGAAAATTTAAATGACATCTTGCAGTTGGATGCAACCTCCTTAGCACCTGATATTAGCCAAATAGTTACTGGTATTCAATGTTATCCTTCGCATTCTTCAACGAGCCAAAGTCAGTTAATATCTCTTCAATCATTTGTTTTTATTATATCTAAGAAATTGTGATTTATATAGTTAAAATTTTATTTGCTGTTTCTTATATTTATAGCAAAATATATAATGATATTTATTTTTATTCAGTTATTGTATTATACACATACACAGTCAATAAAAAAATATATAAAGTAATTAATTTTTTATTCCATCCAAACCTAAATTATGTTTTGAATTCTTACTGGCCCGCGGCAACACAATGTATTTTTATTTGGCCCATTGTCAAAAAAGTTTGTGCATCTCTGCTCTATACGATTTGACTGCATTTTATACTTCATATTAAATAGATATAGAGTTATAAAATTATAAAGATATTAAATTTCATAAATTAGCCAGCTATGCTAGAAACAGCTACTATATTAAGAAAATTCTGATTCAAAGATGTTAGTATCAAATGCAATGACATATTCGTAGTATATTTGTGTTATAATTTTACTCGAAATATAGGATCTTTTTGCTCGAAAATTTCTGTATGGAATTTGTATAAAATACTTACAACTGTCGAAAGGTAATGTACATACATACATACATACATACATACATACATACATAAAATCACGCATTTCCCACTTAGTGAGTTAGCACAAACCCGAAAGATTAAAAATAACATCAACCAAAAAATAATAATATTAGCTGTTTCCAGGGTTATTGCATAACTAGCTGCTTTATGAAATTTAATTTCTTTATAATTTTTTAACTCAATATCCATTGAATATGAAGTATAAAATGTAATTAAATCGTATAGGGAATAAAATATTCTTTAATATTTATAATAATATTAAATGTGAAAAAATGATATTCAAGAAAAACTGTTAATATCTTCAAATGAGGGAACTTCCGGGCGACCAATTATAACCAAAATTTAATCAGCTCTTCAAATGGATGTAACGAAGAGGAATACGAAAGAATTATAATTTTTAGAATTGTAGTGTTGAAGTTATCGACGGAGAAAAAAATCGTTACACACGCACACACACACACACACACACACACACACACACACACACACACACACACACACACACACACACACACACACACACACACACACACACACACACAAACACATACACACACACATACATACATACATACATACATACATACATACATACATACATACACACACAGACATACAGACATCATCGCAAAAATAGTAAAATCGTATTCTAGGGACTCTAAAACGAGCTTATTCATTAAAAAAATCACCATAGAATTTTTGTTAGGAAAACAATACCTTCCTTACCTAAAGGTATGACGGAAGGTAAAAATTTTGATAGACAGATGTCAATGACAAGTGCGATTGACATATTTGTTTGTGTTATAATTTTATTGCAAATATAGAATCAATTCTAAAAAAAAACTCTCTGCATGGAATTTGTGCAAAATACATAGAACTGAGACAAGGTAATGTACTGGAAATATAAAATCTTTCGCAAGAAACTGTCTGTATGGAATTTGTATAAAATACATATTAGTGACGGAAGGTAATGTACTGGCCACATCAGATTTTTTATTCAAGTATTCCGTCATTTAATATTGTTTTACATCGCCTTTATTAGTAATACCACTTTTAATTCAATTAGGCATTGCAACCCTAAGGGTGGATTGCATGAAAGTGGGTTAACCCTCGAGTTACGCTAACCTAGGGTTACATATACAAACAGAGAGTTTTCAGCCTATTTGACAGCCAACCTCAGGTCAAAAAATAACTCACCGCTTTGCACGGGTTAACCCACAAATATAGATAGTTGTCATTTTACGCGTCATATTTAACACAAAACTACTTTTTTTGTATTAAATATGACGCGTGGAATGACAACTGTCAGCCATATGCATTTTGCTAATGTGGGTTAACCCGTGCAAATCGGTAAGTTATTTTTTGACCCGAGATTAGCTGTCAAATAGCCTGGAAACTCTCTGTTTGTGTATGTAACCCTGGGTTAGCGTAAATCGAGGGTTAACCCACTTTCATGCAATCCAACCTCAGTCCTGCACATTTTCCTGTGCGTATTGTATGTCTTGCAAGGTAGATTTTACTTTACGCACTGAATTTTCATTGTGTCAAAAGTAAACAGTCTCAGTAGAAGCTAAATTTGAATTAGAAGACGACCCTTAAAATGCCGGTCGAACTATTATATAGTCTACCTATTTTTACCTCTCGCTAAGAGAGGTATTGTATTCATGCTAAAAATCGCATATCCAGATTTTAATGAATAAGCACGTTTTAAGGTCCCTAGTATCCGATTATAACATTTTTACGATGATGTCCGTATGTGTGTGTGTGTGTGTGTGTGGGGATGTGTGTGTGGATGTTGGATTCACTATATCTCAAATTCTATGAGACTTAAGACATTTTTAACTACGGATTCCTCAATCTAACAATAATCGGAAGAGTCCAGTCAGTTTTGGTAACAATTGGACAACCGGAAGTAGTAGTTACAAGAAAAAAATCGTCTAAATATTATTTATCGAAAATTTATGTAAATACTTATATTAAAGAACGTTAAATTCTTTATTCGATAAATATTATATTATTATTATATCTTCTATAGATTTAGAGATAAAGAAAGGCATATAAAATAATTTGATGTAAAAAATTTCAGATCAAACTACTACAAGGCAAGAAATTCAAATGTTTGTAATTGACACATAAATGTCACTGTCAAAAATATTTGTATGCCTCTGTCAAAAATATTTGTATATTATTATGAAGATTATAAAAATAAAAAAAAGTCAACAACGCAAAAGAATATACGTAAAAAAGAATATAAAAGGAATTTGCGAAAAAATGACGAATATAAAGAAAAAGAAAAGGAAAGTAGAAAAAGAAAATTTCAGGATATTGAATATAAAGAAAATGTAAGTATTGTACATAATTTATTTTAAAATATCCCATAGATATTGCAAATATATGTGAGAATTATTTTGTAGTGAGACATGAATATCTATATGTATTTGTATTTAAAAATATTTTTCGTTTTATGCGTACAACCAGGTAAAATATCTGGCGAGAGGTTATGTGTTGGCCACATCAGATTTTTAAAGTAGCTGAAAGGATTTTGTAGAATTTTCTAACCATTTGTGTGGATTTTATAATTTATTGTAAATGTAAACCGGCCCGACTAATATGAGTTTGGGCTCAAACGCACCAGTTTATTTCAAGCATGAATGGATGTATGTATCTGTAATTTATATACATATTTCCGCAATATTTAATCGTAAATAACGTTTTTATCGTAAAATATTTATTTTTAAAGCGTCTCTTTTATAATATTTGCAGGTATTCCAAAATTTAAATTATGTTTGAAATTTTGTATGGCAAATAATTCACGTTGTTATATCCGAAATTTATTCTCATTATATTGAATTTCGAGCTGTAATTACTACATCAAAATATTTGCCCCAAAGATAATTAAAATCATAAATAGCGAGGTAAAATTCTGTTAATAATTACACAGAAGAAAATTTTAATGGGGAGCACAATTTGTCATTCATCTTTGATTTCTGTCTTTTATATTTCCTCATAATTAACTTAAATAAAATCAATTATAATCAACATTTCGTATTTATGACAAAATTTAATACTGTTTGGTGCCAAGAAAAAATTCAGAGAAAAATACTAAAATAAAATTATAGTGAACTTGTTATACGGCGCGAGCAGACACGTAACTCGAGGGACCTTGACGTGCTTAGAATCAGCTTATTTATGTGCGCATGTCATTTTGACAAGAACAATGTTATGTTGACAAGACCAATGTTTTGACTTAATTTGATTTTTAATTGTTAAAATGTTATTATTTTTAATTTCATGTGTTTTACTGTCTATAACAATTTTAATAGTAATTTGTACAACAAGAGTGGATATGATGTCCATATCGCATGAGGATGAAGTTTGAGCACGACGCCGTAGGCGGAGTGTTCAATCATCCGAAGGCGATATGGACATTCCACTCGAGTTGTACAGCATACTTTTTCTACGACTAACGAAAAGAATGAAAATACGAACTATAGAAATTTGAAATTTTATTGAACATTATTAATTTTTGTCATTTTATGTACTTGTCTTCCTAGGTTTTATAATGACATTTATTATTAAAATAAAATGTAATTTTATAAGTATACAATACTTTTACATACTACTTACGATTTTTTATTGCCAAATCTAAAGGATACCTTGACTTGGCAATGTGATATTTCATACCGTTCTGATTCTTATCTTTTATACGTTATTTTTCAATACTTACAACTAATTCATAATATAGTTCAGTAAATTGTTATTAAATTATTCAAATCTCTTTTTTATACCGAAAATATTTCTATCTAAATGATAACATTGAAATGTCAAATGTGACATTTGTATCGTTCTTCTTCTTAATCTTGTAATAAATGAATAGATAGGTGCCTAAGTTACACGACTTCGAGGTTTGTGATTCGTGGATTTCATATCCATCCTAGAATGGATATGAAATTATATCCGTTCAGTTAACTAGTATTGCCTACATATCCATTCTGCAGATTGTGAAGAAATGGTAAGTGTTTTAAGTGGGAGTAGAAAAAATATTAATCCAAATCAAAATAAGTCAAGACATTCGTCTTGTCAAATTGACAATGTTCTTGTCAAAATGACATGCTCACACATATCAGCTGATCCCAAGCAAGTCAAGGTCGCTCGAGTCACGTGTCTGCTCGCGCCCTATACGCAGCAACCTTGACGTATTTAGAATCAGTTGATGTGTGTGCGCCTGTCATTTTGAGAAGAACAATGTCAGTTTGACGAAACCAATGTTTTGACTTATTTTGATTTTGAACTGCTAAAATATTTCTAAATCTAAGTTTATGTGTTTTACTGCCCGAAATTTGTAAAATATTAACAATTTAACAGTTAAAAATCAAAATAAGTCAAAACATTGGTTTCGTCAAATTCTAAACACGTCAAGGTTGTTCGAGTCACGTGTCTGCTCGCGCCCTATAGTTTAGTTCAAGATCATTTCTTTGACTTCTATAATCCTTGCAATTTCGACTACAATAGCGAAAACCGCATATGGTGAACTTATAGCAATACAAAATAGGCTTTACTTACAAACTCTTTTGGTTCATAATCGCTTATACGACGATTATATAGAGAATTGATCTGGAAAATTTACAATTCGAACAGATTTTTCTAGGTATTGTTATAAGAGCCGAACTTATAATAGTATTTTATGTACCAAGGGCGTTACGACGATGATAATGCCAGGAGGGCGACGAGAATCTTGCCCGAGGGCCTTTGGGCCGAGGGATAGATGTCGGCCGATGGACATTATCATCTAGCAGTGGCGTATCCACGACTCATGGTAAGGGGGGGCTGCCATGGACCTATTACTGTTCACCGTCTAGTTAGCAAATGCAAGTTATATTTTCAAACAATTCTGAATTGAAAATGAGGACGATTAACTGTAGATTAATGTACAAAATATAACCAAACAAAAGATGACAGTATGTTCATCCTTTATTAATAAAAAAATCACTGTGAACATAGGAATATATATATATATATATATATATATATATATATATATATATATATATATATATATATATATATACCGTGTGTCTGTCTTAAAGGTGTACATAGGAGATTAACATGGGAAATCAGTTTTTTACAATTTGCTGCTCGCCTAATTATTTTAAGCAAAAGTGCGTCAAATAAAAGTTTTAGGGCATAAAATGCTACATCTAAATCAATAAACAGAATTACCTTTACATGCTTTGTAACGACAGAAATTAATTATGAAAATGACGAAAATTACGTTGAAAATATCGACAGCCATGGAATTGAACAAAAAATAAATAAATGCTTGACGTTTTATCAAATTGTCAGAAACGTCAAATAAGTTAACTTTCGTTGTGACAGATAAAACGTCAAGCATTTATTTATTTTTTGTTCAATTCCATGGCTGTCGATATTTTCAACGTAATTTTTGTCATTTTCATAATTAATTTCTGTCATTACAAAGCATGTAAAGGTAATTCTGTTTCTTGATTTAGATGCAGAATTTTATGTCCAAAAATTTTTATTTGACGCGTTTTTGCTTAAAATAATTAGGCGAGCAGGAAATTGCAAAAAACTGATTTCCCATGTTAATCTCCTATGTACACCTTTAAGACAGACACACGGTATATATATATATATATATATATATATATATATATATATATATATATATATATATATATATATATATATTTAACAGAACTAAAAACAAAAGTGAAAAGGTGTCCTTAACGGCCGCCAGCCATTAAGATGTATAACGGACGCATCATAGAACGAGAGATATTGTCACGGAAAATTTATAAACAACAAAAAAATTTGTCAAAATGACAGAAGAAAGAATTTTCAGAAAATATTCCAATAGGCGCTTTCTTTTTAGGGGGAAAATGAACTGATCTTACCTCGTACTCAACTGAACTGAACTACTCCTAAAAAGAACAGTATATTTTTTAAAATAAGAAGTAAAAGATAAAAACATGTATAGCATTATATTTATAATATAATAATATGCTGAATTTGCTTGTGGTTGTAGTCTGTTGTATATGTAATTTGATTTTGACATTTTAAATTCTTTTACCTTTGAGTATTTAAATATGTATGTATTTCTTATGGTACTGAAACATAACGTTTCATACTAATTAAATTGTTTTATTCATGTCATTTTAATGTCCAATACTTACAAAAAAGACAAAATACATAGCAGTTAGTCATATTGACGTGACATTGAGATTCGAGATCAGTTCAGGATATATATGATCCTGTTTCGAAAGTGGTGTTTCGCGGGGGCGGAGACGAAGAAAATGGGTAGTACAAGATCATTTATCCCCTTTTAAAAAGAACGATTTAGGGTAGCTGTGTGCTACTCGGAGTTGATATTATTGATAAAAAGAAAGCGTCTTATATGTTTAAATTATATGTCATTGTCATTATGAAAAATCTTGAAAGCCACATGGCCGATATACAAATAATAGACTTGGCTGATAACTTCAACCCTGTCCGTTATTTGTTTTATATCGGCCTAATAACGTTAATAACTATTTACGCATCACGTACGCACTACATTAAAGCGAAAAATAAATGATTCTCTTCTAACATTTCGTTATAATTGTAAAACGATATTTAATTTTCTACTTCCTCTGTATCAATAGGTAAATTTTTATATTATACTATTATACGAGTACATGAGAACATGAGAGCTAACTATTAAGCCTATCTATCGCCATTGTACTTCTTATTGAATTTTTAAATATTTTAATATATAAAATGCGGAAAATGATTAATTTAAATACATTATATTTTCAATTCATTGGACTTTAAGGGGGGGCTCAAGCCCCCTAAGCCCCCCGCTGAATACGCCACTGTCATCTAGTAACGTTCGTGGTGCATACAAGAGTTTATGTCTCACTAGAGTATGTGAAATAAGTTTTCATTTAATTTTGATTACAAAAATGCTTAAGCTTTGGCGTTGCTAAGGATGTTGTTTAATTGTTTTGTTTATTGTCAACATTTATTTATTTGTAAAACACCAATGTTCTATATCGTTGGAGGTTGGAGATTATGGCATAGGTGAATTTGTTGTTTCGGAAGATATTTTATCGAAACGGTGTAAAGAAATTATTTTGAATACGTTGAGGAAGAGAAACGCATAAATGTTCCCCTAATTATTCCATTCTCGTCTGTAAAAGATGTAATGTAAGTATTATATTTTGAGGTTCGTTTTCACATGACAGATCTCAGTTCTTTATTTCTTATGCACTTATTTATGAATATTATTACATTGTATAGTTTGTACTGCTTTGGATGTGTCACATGTGACAGTAAATAATATCAAAAATGAATTCAAACGTCCCCAAAAAAATTAATCATCCGTCAAAAATCAATGCGAAACGTTGCAGTCTGCAGTTCGACGTACATACCTACTATTTACATGTGTGGTTAACGTTAATTGCTGTTTAAGGCCCTTATCATAATAAATTTTAAGTATTATAATTAAATTAAAAATGATTTCTGCGTTGTGCTTTCAAAGCTGTTTTTTAATTATATTAATTGTTGTAATCAATTAATGTATTAATTGTTGTTATCAATCCTTATTATTATTGTAATGGATTATAAATAAAAAGAAAATAATTTTCATTATATACCGTCATATTATTTCTAATTTAAAATCCATAAACGATGATCGGATTATAATGAGGGCATAATGATAAATTATGCCCTCCCATAATGCCCCGGTTGTTATAGATATATTTATATACACCGTATCCTAGCAATAAACAGTTCATAATACTTTAGTGAGACATAAAATATTGTGGCTTAACGAACAACTTTCTAGAACTACAGATTGCTGTCGTTTCAGATGAAGTTCCATAAAATATTAAAAATTAGAAGGACCCCATTGAATAAACCTCATCCCCTCTATTCGTTTTCAATTACAGTCAATAAGAAAAATAACCTATATGATCGAACAGTACACTAAAACGTTTTAATATACTATATACACAACCTCAAAATAATTGTTCCATCTTGATAATATTTCGCAACATCTTAGTAGAACATCTTCCAACGTAGTGTTTTAAGGTAAGAATCATAAACCCCTTGTCGGCAGTAAAGTTAAAAGTCGGAACAGGGTTTTAAGGAAAGTAATATCGTCACTTACCTTGTTATCTTTCTGCCAAGAACACGACCCCTTCTTGTTGTACACTTTACAAACCAGGAGGGCATTTTGACCGGGGTTCACTTCCGTATATGTGGGTTGTTGCTCGAAACGCTGGACACACACAACGTCTAGAACCAAAGAAAAAAATTAGAATTAAATTAAGGAATAATACAAGATACAAGAATGTATTTTTGTGTATTTTTAAAATATTCTTAAAAGAAATCGTCGTAAACTGTATAGATTTTGTTATTCATATAAACCGGTTTATATTCTTTCCTGATAAAGGTTTTGATATATTCCGAAATGTCTACAAATAAGAGGATCATATTTTAGAAACAAACTGCAAGATAACCAAATAAATACAACAGGGGATATAAAATAACTTCAGAATAATACCACCTGAATAAAACAGAAAGTATTTATTCTGCATCATCCGTATCTTTCTAGCACTTTTAACCTAAACAGAATATAATAAATAGGAGATAGAATAGTAACAAAATTTCAAGAATCGCAACCTTTTATTATTATTTTTTTTGTATTATAATATAATATGATCTATTATAGTCCGGGAGGCAGCGTTGCAGATGACAAGATCATTTCATCCCTCACGATTTTTATTGAAAAATTTTTTTCTCGGGCAATCATTTAAAGATCCATGCGTCAGCTACTCCAGTGGGGGTGGAGCTGGCTATGACGATATTGGAAACATGTCGAAAAAAAAATTTTTTTAAATCATTTTAATACTCTTGAAAATTTGTCAATCTGTAGTTTAAATAATATTAAACATAAAAATAATCGTCAGTTGCACTGAAAATGGGGGATTAGACGTCAGCTACCCCTATAAACCGGAAATAAAAGTGGGGGTGTAAAATCATTTCATCCCTTACCAAATTTTTACAGCGTATTTATTATGTTATTGAAATGCTAAAAACAATAATCAGCTGCGCTTCCAATAGGGGAAAAACCGTCAGCTAGGGGTTATAGCTGTTTAGCGCGTATACAATTTCAGCGTTGTATAATTCAAAGAGACTGACGATCTTACCCCCCATTATATCATCAGCTGACTATCATTCTCAGTAAATATAGTCTCTAAACTATTAAACATAAAAATTTCGAATAGAATGAAATTAATTTAATCCAAATTTCGCGGTTTTCATTTTTTATACTTCCTTGTATATAGTAAAGGAAGTATTGCAATCGCGAAAAATTTTGGTTTTCAGATATCAGCGGAAATATCCATTTTGACCATCCCTGAATCCAGTTTGACTAATTTCGTCATGACGTCTGTACGTACGTACGTATTTTGCATAACTCAAAAACGGTAAGCCGTAAAAAATTGAAAAATTGTATTTACAACTACTATAACATCTAGTTGTGCACCTCCCTTTTTGGTAATTACATAATTTCCAGAAGTGGTACTTTACTTGTAGCCTATAATAGATTTTAATGAAAAACTATTTTAAATTATATTTTGATTTTGAATTGGTAAAATGTTAATATTTTACAATTTTTAGGCAGTAAAACACGTATAATTAAAAATAATAACATTTTTGCAGTTAAAAATCAAAATAAGTCAAAACATTGGTCTTGTCAACATGACATTGTTCTTTTCAAAATGACATGCGCACACAAATCAGCTGATTCTAAGCACGTCAAGGTCCCTCGAGTCACGTATTTGCTCGCGCTCTATAGGAATAAAATAATATATTTAATGAATTAGGACAGAAAATAAAAAAATCTGGTGTGGCCAACACAATACCTCCCACCATGTACCGCTCAAGGGATAGCTGACGTATAATCCCCCATGTTAATATTATTTAAACTACAGATTGACAAATTTTCAAGAGTATTAAAATGATTTAAACAATATTTTTTTTCGACATGTTTCCAATGTCGTCATATCCAGCTCCACTCAGATGCAAACAGCTGACGATTAGTTTGTTTAATAGATATATTCAAACTATCATTTAATACAAAAACTGTGAGGGATGAAAACACTGACAAAAATGCAACGCTGCCTCCCGGACTATTATCCCTTTGCCGAGTACTTTATGAAATTAAATAAATAAATAAATATATCATCACGGCTTATTACCCATTGCTGGGTGTGCCAATCTGCTTTGTACACAGATATCGATAATGATGAAATATTTGCACCGTGCGGGCACTTACCAGACATCACCTCACAGGCACTCATTGCTGACGTGGATTGCACCACAGGTGTCAATTTTGTGCCATTTAAAATTCGAACCCAGTTTCCAGTTTCGCGAACTGACACTCAGGAACGCGGCCACGAGATCAGTTGGATTATAATATAGGTACATATTTTTTATTCATTGTTGTTTATTAATTATTGTTTATTATCTACTACTTTCTACCATCCTTATTTTTTTTAAAAGTTAATTAATTTACCTCAAGAGCATGTTTAAATATTAGAAAATTATTTACTGGTTGTTAGCAAATAGAAAAATAAACATTGATGAACAATTATATAATAATGGGCTACTTGCGTGCCATTTATTTATTTAATATTTTTGAAAAGGCGATAAAAACTTGCTACCCATATTTTTTCTTTTGGCAAAATTTTCATTAATTGGCCAGACAAAAATTAATGAAATTTTAATATTTAAATTACCGCCATGTATGACGCAGAATTACGCCGAACCAATGAATGGCCGTAAAGCAATAACATCGGTACGTCCAACAGCAACGGCATGTGCGGGTAATTTAAACATGACATATTATCTGTTTGACGTTTGAATAATAGTTTGGACAAATAATTTTTCTAAAATAAAATTTATATTTTTACATACGTTTTCAACTTTAGGTATTTAGAGATAGATATCAGATTTTCAGTACCACGCAAGTAGCCTATTAGATACTTTTATAGGAAGTTTTTTGTAGAAACGCTCAAACTGTTTGGGATTGTTGAAAGTAGGTACATGTCGCAGAATGTAACTCATATTTATAATATTGTATATTAGCCAAAATCTCTTCAATTATTTGCGAACTCCATTGCTTCAGAACAGAATGACCATAAAAAATAGTATTTTGTGTTATTAGGAGTAAAAGTGATACTTTGTAGCATGGAAGGCACACAAAGACACTTTAATTCCGAATGACACATTATTTTTTTTTTAAACGCACTACTTTTTTTTTATTTGCTAAATCTATGTAGGTTCTATGGATATTTATTTATTTTATTTCTACACCGCTGGAAACTTCTACCTTGTGAATCAAGTCACAAAAAATGTCATTTCTACGACGTTTAAAAAATATATATATATATATTATATCCCAACGAATAACAATTAGGACTTTTTAAAACTTCATATTGCTTTAAATTTGGAGGCTCACATAAAAAATGGGTAGTACAAGAACATTTATCCCTTTTTAAAAAGAACAATTTAGGGCAGATGTGTGCTACTCGGAGTTGATCTATTTGATAAAAAGAAAGCAGCTATTTTCTAAATAATTCTATATTCAAATAAATAATTGTTATTGATCCATCTTGAAGTTCTTTTACAATAGGGTCCGGTACTCATTTTTTTTTCTGAAAGATTTAATTTGTTACATTTTCCAAATGTGTATAGTTTTTGAAATATATTTTTTTTAAATATTGTTATAAAGATTTTAAATACATATGTTTTATTTTAATAAAAATGATGAATGCTTCATATGTTTTCATGTAAAATAGAACTATTATTATTTTCACAAGTTATGAATAATATAAAATTCGCTTGGTACACTGATAGAAAATACAGTTGTGACGTCATATCGTTTAATAATAATAATAATAATAATAATAATAATAATAATAATAATAATAATAATAATAATAATAATAATAATATTAATAATATTAATAATATTAATAATATTAATAATAATAATAATAATAATAATATTAATAATAATAATAATAATAATAATAATAAGGTTTTATTGTATATAAAGATTTACATCTTATTACAATATCATTGACTTAATTACGAAACAATTATAAAAATCTGATGTGGCCAGCACATAACCTCTCGCTAGATATTTTACCTGGTTGTACGCATAAACCGAAAAATATTTTTAAATACAAACACATATATTCATGTCTCACTACAAAATAATTCTCACATATATTTTTGATAGTGACATTTATATGTCAATTACAAATATTTGAATTTCTTGCCTTGAAGTAGTTGGATTTGAGAATTTTTACATCAAATTATTTTCTATGCATTTCTTTATCTCTAAATATATAGAAGATATAATAATGAATTTATATTTATCGAATAAAGAATTTAACATTCTTTAACATAAGTATTTACATAAATTTTCGATAAATAATATTTAGAAGATTTTTTTCTTGTAACTACTACTTCCGGTTGTCCAATTGTTACCAAAACTTAATCAACTCTTCCCATTATTGTTAGATTTAAGAATCCGTAGTTAAAAATGTCTTAAGTCTTATAGTATTTGAGATATCGTGCAACATCCACACACACATCCACACACACATCCACACACACACACACACACACACACACACACACATACACACACACACACACACACACACTCACACACACACACACTCTCACACACACACACACGCACGCACGCACGCACGCACGCACGCACACACACACACACACACACGCACGCACGCACACACACACACACACACACACACACACACACACGGACATCATCGTAAAAATGTTATAATCTGATTCTAGGGACCTTAAAACGTGCTTATTCACTAAAATCTGGATATGCGATTTTTAGCATGAATACAATACCTCTCTTAGCGAGAGGTAAAAAATACCAAAAATTTAACAATAATAAGAATGATAAAGAAAATATGAACACCAGATATAAAGATATTTCTAAGGCTATAATGACATATCGTTATAGTGCTAATCGTTTTTATTAAAATTATGAATGAAAAGTTTTATATTTTAAAAATATTTTAGTAAAAAATCATTTAGAATTAGTCATATTTTTATAATATGACAAAATATATACCGGACCCCATTGCAACAAGCTCATTAGAAAAGAAATTATTGTAGATTGCGATACATTGCAACCATGTTTATTAAGCGGTAATGTAAGGTACATTTCTTACATAACACACCGTAGATTGCAATCCTTCATACCTGTTTCTGTTTTACTTTCTTTATCATTAATTTTGGAATAATTTAAACTCCTCATATTACCTCGTCCACAATATTTCACCTTACAATTGTTCCTTGTTCTACCATTAATTCTCGTCATAAGACACTTGTACTTAAGACACTGACAGCTCTCTTCTAATTACCTTGCGAATTAAAACATACCTGGATAGGCTGCTAGGCAGGAAGAGGGACCTTTACCCCGGCGACCTTTATTTGGGGCATTAGCATAGCATTTTATTCAGAGTGCTCCGTGGCCAGAATATTAATATAAATATGCGCAGTGTACACTCCGAGGCATAAATCAACGAGGATGTCGGAGCGGAGTTATGGTGTTTGCTTTGTAAATGCAAGGATGATGGGATTTTGATTTAGTGCGGGATTTGGAATTTTCCCAACGAGTAGATAGTGATTTAAGAATCGAGTAAAGAGGTCATATGCTAGAATAATAAGTATGAATGCAGGCTCATAATAGTTCGACCGGTTCACATTTTTAATAAACAGATTATAAAATCGCATAAACCTACAGAAGTGGTGAGATGTCAGGTTGATGCATAGGCTCGTAGCGTTTTATTGAATAATTATTTTTTTAAACCCGTTTAGTTCGCTGTTTTTTTTTAAATATTCCATACTTTAATCTCTCACTGTATATCGCAAAACTCTAATCTGATGAATAAATATGACAGTTCTTTGCATTTCACAAATAATTCTTATAATATAATTTTACAGGTATGTAGTTTTAATACAATTATACAATACAAAAAACTGAATATAATATTATTATATGCCGGTCTGTTGCAGACTGTTGTAGATTGTTTACGCGATATTTATATCACTATATTTATGTCACTAAATACTTATATCACGTTCATCCGTCCGCCTACGGACCTCCACACCAGGGCCGGCGAAACGTGTTCAGTTCAGGTGGGTAGTACCATGGGTGGGGGTTGGTGGTAGGGGGAGGGGTCTACTGCGACTTTTTTAATTAGATTTAAGGCTTTCTAAAGAAAAACATGTAAACTGTGTACAATAAGTACTTTATTTAACATTTCTTGTTTCGACTCAACTATCGTCTGCAACTTGACACATTTATATGTTTGCAGTGCAAAAACTGACATTCGTTTTCAATTTCGAGAAATGAATTCGTCCATCAGTTTCTCTATACCGATCTTAACAACTAAGTCTGGATATGAGTGCAAGATCGCTATGTGATTCAGTCGATTTTGCAACATCGTCGAGCGCAAATAATTCTTTACCCTTTGTAGAACGGAAAAGCTTCTCTCGTTCGAGCAAGATGATCCTGGAAGAGTCATGATTAACCGATTAAAGCGCAAATACTCGGGAACAAGTCCCATGCAACAATCATGATCACCATAAGCCGCTTACGCATTAGCCAAGTAACGAAATGTTAACATACTGCGCAGCGTTTCAACTGCGCATCGCGCGCGTAATTTGAACTTAGTCGATTTCGAAAATAAAATTAGACCAATTTTTTCAAATTTTCAGGTGGATAATTTACCCACCTCGAAAATTATCATGTGGGTAGTACTACCCACCGTACCCACCTCTTCCGCCGACCCTGCTCCACACCGTTTATATACTCAACTGACTCAACAGCGTCTGTATATTCAACTGCTCGGACAGAAGTTACACTTTCCACCTCACTATCTGTCTATTTATGTAACTCTCTCTCTTCCACAGACTCAGTAACACCGACTGTCCGCATGCCACAATTCTTCAACACCACTCTTGAGTATCCACTTCCACTTGCCGTTCCACAGCTATCCCGGTATACCAGTAACTTTCCGACTCGCCGTTACTGTTCTCGTACACTATAGCTCGTCAACACTACCGAGTATTCAACTCCACAGCTATCCCAGTTTACCAGTAACTTTCCGACACACAAACTGCAGACGCTCACCACGATACTGCTGTGCTTCTCCTAACACTTTACTCTCTAACACTCCATGTGAATGTCTCTATATGACTCTCCCTATGTAACTAACTCCCGAGCATAGCTGCGTCCGTTTTATACAGCTGCCATTAACTTCCAGAGAGCTCTAGAATGTTCGACCGCTAATAACAATGAACACAAAACGTTCAGGCGACCGGAAGTAATTAAACACGTCGCGGCTTGTTTGTTGACATAGCCCGGCTGCTAGAGCGATTGCGTCATCGCTAAACTTAGACGCTTATTCAGCGTAGCAGCGGGGCTCACACGTTACAATATTGTGCCAAAAAAAGAGTCTAGGTAGAAGATAAATCTAAACTAGATGATCCTGGAAATAACGGTCGAACTATTATCACCCGCCATTTGTTCCACAGTTTTTGTTAGTTTTAAGTGTATATTTAAAGAAGTTTAAAGAATTTATCACATTTGTATTCGGTGTGTAGGTTTAAGATTATTTTCTTCGTTGAATCAACTTTATGATCACATACAGCTGTCGTTGACGCCTTCTATTAACATCAGGGCTGGACTGGGAATATGTTTAGGGTCGGGCCTGGCCAGTCATTTGAACCAATTTTTACCTCCCGCTACCCTTAGTAAGGGAGATATGGGGATCGTGCTAAAAATCGCATATCGAGATTTTGGTAAATGACCACGTTTTAAGGCCCTTAGAAACCAATTTTAACATTTTCACGATAATGTCTGTGTGTTTATGTGTATGAATCCTCCACTCTAACTCAAATACTATCAATCAGAAAATTTTGAAACCTTGTATTGCTACCTTATTCTCTAATATGAAATGAGCCATTAGATTTTGGTGTAAATCAGATAACCGGAAATGGCACTTTATTTGAAGCTCAAAATAGATTTTCTTCGAAAAATACCTTTAAATGTTATTTTATCGCAATGTATATTATGAAAATCAAAGATTATTGAATTTTCTATAATTTGCATTAATACTTTTTATATATATTTTATGGATAAATTCATAAAATTATCTATAAATTTAATCCCGGAGCCTACGCTTTGAACAAGCAAATCTCCTTGGTTACACAGTTCATATCTTAAATGTATGTATGTAACTGACAGATACATGTCACTGTCAAAGAGCTAATCATTTCAAATTAATAGCAGTAACGTTTGAAAAAGAAAATAAATAGAACCCTAGTTATATGTAATGGATCTTAATACAGTTTCCGCAATAATTAAATATATATATATATATATATATATATATATATATATATATATATATATATATAAATTAATAAAAATTAAATAGCGGGAGGTTTGATGTTGGCCACATCAGATTTTTTATTGATTAAATCAATTATTATATGAAAAGGTGTAGCAGGTATGTTATTATTTATAATATGATAAAAGTTATTTGGATCTAAATAAAATACATCCTTATACAAATGATCATTTCATGTGTATGATGTCGGTAATACAAAAAATAAGTATGTATTGCGAATTTAATAATTGGTTGGTTGTCAAAAGGAAAAATAGCTATAAATACTGGCGCACATTTAAGAGTAGTAGGGAATTATTTCAAAATCAAGAATTTATGTTATTTTTGTATCAATTTATTTATTTGTTCAACTTTAAATTTTTATAATTTATTTTTTAAGTTCGTCAGGCCACGAGCCATCGAGTATTTTCCAGAAAATACAAAAACATTTATTCCAAGTTGTAGAAAACGTCCACTTCCTTTTTGCCATTATTTTCATTAACCAAATTACCTAGTTTCCGAAATCCTTTTATTTTTAATTCCTTTATTCATTATTCCCTTAAAAAGCATCCTGAATTGAATTAGTGTTTGGGAAAGTTTTGTTTGCGTGTAATTATCATTATTCCACACAACAGCCTAGCCTGTGACTGTGTTTGTAATCAGTGGTATTGTCCACCTAGCAATGTCCACAGAGTAGTAAGACAGAGACTCCGACTTAGGACTGAAGGGAAAGAAAGTTCGCCACTTCGCCACGCAATCACATTAGCGTCTTTGCGTGGAACAATGGCGGCCAAGATGGGATTATACTTAATTAATACTAAATGTCGTTAGCGAGAACTTTCAATAGGATGAAGACGAGCTGATTTCCTCCAAATGGAGCGTTTTGTTCAAACAGAGAATTCCTATGGACTTTTAGTTTGTACCCTAGTTTTATTACATTCAACTTGAATAGGTTTTGTTTTTAGAAGAGGTAATTTATTTATTTCAACTTCATTATGGACTGAGTTAACCTATCCAGTGCACAACTTATTTTTGCAACTATTTCTCTGTCCAATGAATTTGTTGTCACCATTGAACACAAAACTGTATTATTCTCTTCTACATGACAGTTTTTGTCAATACGTTGACAAAACATTCGGCCTTATTCTCGTGACCATTGTTAATTTTTAACAATTGTTAATTAAGCAATATTGTTAATTTAACAATATTTGTTGAAAATGATTTTCTGGTGCCTAACAAAGATTATTAAACTTTCTACAGATTTGCATTAATACTTTTTCTGTATATTTTATAGATAAATTCATAAAATTATCTATAAATTTAATCCCGGAGCCCACGCTTTAAACAAGCAAATCTCTTTGGTTACACAGTTCATATCTTAAATGTATGTAAATGACAGATAAATGTTACTGTCAAAGAACTAATCATTTCAAATTAATAACAGTAACGTTTTTTTTAAAAAAAATAGTAAATAGAACCCTAGTTATATGAAATGGATCTTAATACAGTTTCCGCAATAACTAAATATGTAAGTATATATATATTTAAATTAATAAAAATTAAGTAGCGGGAGGTTTGGTGTTGGCCACATCAGATTTTTTATTGATTAAACCAATTATTATATGAAAAGGTGTAGCAGGTATGTTATTATTTATAATTTGATAAAAGTTATTTGGATCTAAATAAAATACATCCTTATATAAATGATCATTTCATATGTATGATGTCGGTAATACAAAACAATAACAATATTTGTTGAAAATGATTTTCTGGTGCCTAACAATGATTGTTAATGTAACAATAAATTAGCAATCTCGAGTGTTCATCTATCGGTGAAAAAATGTGGCCGATTTGCATTTGACAATAATTGTTAATTTTGACATTTGAACATGTCGACCGCAAATTTTTGCGGTTAGAAAGTTTTCAAGACGAAGAAGAGAGGTAGGTGTATACTAGAAAAGTATTTCAAAATTGTTTCATTTATCGCGCGAATACGCAAATGACTTAATTTTGAAAATTTCACCCTACTAAAGAACCTTGCAAAATATTATAATAAATAAGGTAAGACAGTAACACGTAATATAAAATATAAAGAAGTAACTCCATGTAAAACTTACATTTATTTTTCGATCGTAGACCGCAGTTTCCACACATGCAAGCTAAAAGGTAAAATCAAATTTCCGTTAAGAAAGAAAGAGGTGATCGGTGAAAACTACACGTATGAGCTATGGTACGGCTAATTATATTAAATACAAATACTTTAATTTATGTAACAGGTACATTGTTTTATATTTCATTACAGTTTCTTTAAGGGGCTGTCCTTAAATTACGTAACGCAAAATTAGGAAATTTTTGATACCCCCTCCCCCCTTTGTAACGCACCCGTAACGCAAACATGAACTCCCCCCTATATATTACGTAACGCAGTACTTGACACCCCCCCAATTTTTTTACTGGATATAAAAGTATATGGCCTCCTTAATATTCAGTTAAAATTTGAAACAGAAACTATTTAAATTAATGTACATAAAGATGAAAAATATAGAACAGAACAGAAACTACTTAAATTAATGTACATAAAGATAAAAAATAATGTAGTACTCTTGCCCTACGGCTTGTCACTCCAATTTTTCTACTGTATATAAAAGCATATGGCCTCCTTAATATTCAGTTAAAATTTGAAACAGAAACTATTTAAATTAATGTACATAAAGATGAAAAAATAACAGCACAGAAATTAAAAGCATATGCATTTCCATATGCTTTTAACAAACTATTGAAAAGTTTTTCCTTATCAACACTACTTGAATTCATGTTTTAATATGAATTGCATTGCACGAATGAAAAACCACTGGCCCGAATTTGAACTGTGCCCGACATATTATGTTGACTATTATTGAAAACAAACGACTGCCTGCATATACGAATTAGCACCGCGAAATTTAAATGTTTCAAAACTATTAAAGGAAGTTTAGTAATATTTTTTATATTTTATCGTTACGTAACGCACACATTAACCCTCCCCCACCCCCTCGTAACGCTGCGTAACGCTACTCTTGACCCCCACGCCCCCCTTGAAGCGTTACGTAATTTAAGGACAGCCCCTAAGTATTATTGTAAATAGATTGGTTAAAAGGGAAAATAAATACTGATGAATTTTTGCTGGTATAAGTGGTATAAATGTTGATAAAATTTTATACAATAATAAATAGTCATAAAAGTGTCATTAATTGAAATTGAATATTAGTAATCATGAGAGAATATCCTACTATCAGGCCCGGATTACCCATAAGGCCAACCGTGCCACATCTCAAGAGCTGTTGCGCAGAAAGCTAAACTCTATCTATCTCTTTCTCTCTCTCCTATTGCCTGATCTTTCTCTAGCTGTCTCTCATCTTGATCTGCGCATTTCATAGCTCATGATATTTGGCACCAACTCTACTAGACGACGTAAACAGTCACATTTGCTTTAATTATACAAAATCGGTATAGTAGAGTGATTGATAAATCCTGTTGAGCTATGATAGTTGTCGAAGATTTTAAATAATTCTAATATATATAGTGAGTGTCTACTTATGAATCTTAGCAAATACAATGGTAAAATTTTCATTACTGTAATACTGTAAAATGGTTCAGTATTAAAAACTGCATCTAATAAGTGCAAAATTATTGTTTACATACGTTTCATTTGAGAGATAGAGAAGCAAAATAAAAGTGGTAATCTTTAGATAGTTACAAAAAGATGGTAAATGTAGCTTTGATGACTGATAATAGTAGGTATATTGAAAACAAATTTCATAAGACAATCTGTTAACCCACGAGTCCAACTTTGGAAAACGAGCCGTTTCGCGGTGAGTTTTATAAAGGACGAGTGCGATCACAGTTCTTATGAAACATGTTTTTATATAATTTTTTCTATTGGGGTAATTTTATAATTCTATTAGATTTTTAATAAATGCGACTTGTAAAATCAGTTTATAGATCTTCTTAACATGTTTTCAGTGCGTTTATAGACTCATAAAGGCACCGATATAGAACAAGAATTCAATGAAATCAAGCATTATTAAAATTCGGTATATATTGAGAGGGAGAGGGGGGGTGCAAGTCATGAATTTTGGCCTAGGGCGTAAAGAAATGCTAATCCGGGCCTGCCTACTATACGCCCTTAAGTTTGTACCTGAAGTTGTAAATGTACTATTTGCAATTTCCGTTTCATAATTTAAAAAGTAAAATAAAATATTATATACAATAATTTTAAATAAATTGGCCGCGTGCCTGAGTGTCTGGTCGCGAATCTGAGGAACCGGGTTCGATCCCGACCGACGCCAAATATTTCCAATTTTAAACGGCACAAAATTGACCCCTGTGGTACACTCTCCATGCCAGCAATGAGTGCCCGTGAGGTGACGCCTGGTAAACGCCCGCACGGTACAAATATGTCATCATCATTACCGATATCTGCGAAGCACATTGGCACACCCAGCAATGGTTAATATGCCGTGATGATATATTTATTTATTTATATTGCGAATAAGGTTATGAATGTATATTTTCAACATAAATACAAGAAAATTAATTAGAAAAGCAAATTAAATGCCGAAAATACATCAGCTGTTTATTTAAATGTCCTAAAGTAATGATGCATTATACATTTACTTGCTACCATAACAAAATATTCCACTTTGATAAAATATTAGCATTAGGTACAACATTTTGCAAAATAATTATATCAAATTTGTTTGCAATATGAATCTCATAAACAAACACTACATTCAATTTAATTTTTATTTGCCAAATTGAATTATCCGAAAACAATTACTGAGTATTGCTTTATACCTTAAAATAAAATAAAACCTATTTGTTAGTTGATTTGGTTTTGGTTTCCCGATGTAATGGAATCAGTGTAATCAGTTAGTGATTGCAAAAAGCACAACGCAAGCACAGCAAGCTCCGAAGCTCTGATATCTCCAAGTCGTTCTCCGGAGTCAACAGCTCAAGCTCAAACTAAAGATAAATGTGCGACTGCCCGACTCGGAGATATTTTGTTGACTGACCCATAGAAGTTGGTGTTTTCTTGTTGCATTAAAACGCAATTAGACGATTTACTAGAAATTGGAAGATTATATCGTCTTTAAAATAGATTTATCTTCGTCCTTTGATTATTTTTATTGTCTGAAATATTGAACATTAACAGCTAATATTTAATTTAGTGTGTCATGTGTAATTTCAAACTTCATAACTTGGGAAAGGCCGATGAAGTTTTAAAACGACTGTTCGGAAGTGTTCAATTGTAATCGCAAAGTGAAATTGATTGATAGTTGAAAGTCGTTAAGCATTTGAGTTTTAATGAGTCGTATAACCTATGTCCCCGACAAGTTTAGTGGATCCTTTTGGCCCGAGGGATAGATGTCATCCGATGGGCATTATCATCTAGTAACGCTCGTGGTGCATACAAGATTTTATGTCTCACTAGAATATATGAAATAAGATTTCATTTATAATAATTTTAATTACAATAAAACTTAATCTAAGGATGTTGTTTAATTGTTTTGTTTATTATCAACATTTATTTATTTTTAAAACATCAACATTCTATATATCGTTGGAGATGTAGAAAATGTAAGTATTATTTTTTGAGTTTCGTTTTCACATGATGGTCTGAGTTTTTTATTTCTTATGCACTTATTTCTGAATATTATTATATGTTAGAGAGTTTGTACTGCTTTGGATGTGTCACATGTGACGGCAAATAATATCAAGAATGAATTCAAACGTGGATAAATATCGCCCCCAAAAAAATTAGTGATCCGTCATCCGTCCAAAATCAATACGAAACATTGCATTCTGCAATTCGACATACTTATTATTTACATGTGTGAAAGTAAATTTCTTTTTGAGATCCTTTTCATAATCAATTTTAAGTATTATAATTAAATTAAAAACGATTTCTGTGTTGTGCTTTCAAAGCTGTTTTCTTATTATATTAATTGTTGTAATCAATTAATGTATTAATTGTTGTAATCAATCCTTATTATTATTGTAATGCAATATAATTGAAAAGAAAATAATTTTCATTATATGCCGTTCATATTATTTCTAATTTAAAGTCCGTACAAGATGATCGGATTGTAATGAGGGCATAATGAGTTATTATGCTTCATGTAACGCCCCTGTTGTTATAGATATATTTTTATATACTGTATCCTAGTAATAAACAGTTCATAATATTTAAATAATAAAAATTGAATGGCGGAAGTTATTGTGTTGGCCACATCAGATTTTTACCTCTCGCTAAGAGAGGTATTGAATTCATGCTAAAAATCGCATATCCAGATTTTAGTGAATAAGCACGTTTTAAGGTCCCTAGAATGCGATTATAACATTTTTACAATGATGTCCGTGTGTGTGTGTGTGTGTGTGTGTGTGTGTGTGTGTGTGTGTGTGTGTGTATGCGTGTGTGCGTGTGTGCGTGTGTGTGTGTATGTGTGTGTGTGTGTGTGTGTGTGTGTGTGTGTGGATGTGTGTGTGTGTGGATGTGTAACAATAATGGAAAGAGTTGATTAAGTTTTGGTAATAATTGGACAACTGAAAGTAGTAGTTACAAGAAAAAAATTTTCTAAATATTATTTATCGATAATTTATGTAAATACTTATATTAAAGAACGTTAAATGGGTGCTCTGGGTACGTTTGCTCGAAACGTAAACGTATCTAGAGAAGCTCGTTTAAGTGTGTATAATGGAGTGCTAGTGCCTGCTTTGATGTATGGAAGCGAATGTTGGGCATGGACGGGAAAGCATAAAAAGAGAGTGACTGCCGTGGAAATGAGGTATTTACGTGGAGTATGTGGATATGTAAGACGGGATCGCGTGAGGAATAATTTGGTGTATGAAGAATGTATGGTTAGGAAGAATGTTGTTAAGAGAGTAGGAATGAGCCAGTTGAGATGGTTTGGTCATGTGGAGAGAATGAAGAGTGAACGGCTTGTAAAGCGTGTATATCTTGGTGAAATTGAGGGTGTTCGATTGCGTGGCCGTCCAGTGTGTAAGTGGATGGATGTGATTGAGAAGGTACTAAAAGAGAGAAAGTTTCCGAGTGGGAAGAGAAGAAGAGCGTGTATGAATGCAATTATGAATGTGGCCGAGGAGAAAGAAGTGTGCTTAGACAGGAATGTGTGGCGAAGGATGATTGTTTCGTAACTATTATTGTGGTCCGGTTGCGGTATTTCGCTACCGAAAATCGGTCACTTTAATATGTTAAGAGTGAGGAATATATTATGTTGTACCTATGATGTCAGGTTAGTACGAATGTTGTTGAAAGAGAGACTGTTTTTTTTTTTTGGATGATGTTATAAATTCATTATTATATCTTCTATAGATTTAGAGATAAAGAAATGCATATAAAATAATTTGATGTAAAAATTCTCAGATTAAACTACTTCAAGGCAAGAAATTCAAATGTTTGTATTTGACAAATAAATGTCACTGTCAAAAATATTTATACATCATTATGAAAATAAAAAAAAGTCAACAACGCAAAAGAATATACGTAAAAAAGAATATAAAAGGAATTTGCGAAAAAATGAAGAATATAAAGAAAAAGAAAAAAATATCTGGCGAGAGGTTATGTGCTGGCCACATCAGATTTTTATCATCGTGTGTGAAATTTGGTGTTAATCAGGGAGCATTTTCGAATCATGAATTATTATTTGACAGTTTTTAAGTCAGCCTAATATTAATATGACAGTTTTTAAGTCTTCTCAGAATTTAGTTTGGAAGCATTTGAAAAGAAGATTGGTTGGGAGCTTTTAAGAAGTGAATGCAAAGAATGGTGTGCAAGGAACTACTCGTACTTTGAATATATGAGTATCTGTTGAAATAAAATTCTAAAGAATACGAACCATGGGTCTTATTCTGAATAATTATAGAGTGACCATTGTAAAGTATGAACGATGTAAATTTAACAGATGATCATTATTTGCAATTTTGAAACATGTTGTGCGTTTGAATACAAATGAGTGTGTACCTATTGGTTGTAATAAATAAGGGGTTCGATGTTTGTTGAGTGGGTATTAAGTGTACAAATGGCATAGTAGTTGGTTGGTATTGTAGGTGTTGTATCTGCGGAATCTGGTTTAGTTATTGTTGCGCATTAATTAAGCGGCGCACCTGACAACTCCACAATGTTATCGCGCGCTTTCCTGCAATTTGTCAGTTTTATCAGGAATTCCGCAAGGGATTCAGCCGGCGTACACCACAGCGTGGCGTGGCGTACGAGGGAAATGTATTACTTCTCGATGAGATGTTACGCAAAGGGAAAGGGAACGGGAACCCACTCTATCAGGGAGAAACGTTTTTCACCAACCGCAGCCAAATCTTCCATTCTATTTGTTATACTAGATAGTTTGCTATACTTATATACGAAAAAAAGTTTTGATGCACTTGTATTTTCATGTTCTTACCGTTGGCGTTTTACAAAAAGACGAATTCCACAATCTGGCTAACACCTATACGAATATTCAGGATATTCAAGATACCATTGACTACGTTTATTACGACGTTTGAAGCCGCTTGAATTTAATAAATCCCTTTTTACCTCTTGCTAAGAGAGGTATTGAATTCATGCTAAAAATCGCATATCCAGATTTTAGTGAATAAGCACGTTTTAAGGTCCCTAGAATCCGATTATAACATTTTTACGATGATGTCCGTATGTGTGTGTGTGGATGTGTGGGTGGATGTGTGTGTGTGTGTGTGTGTGTGTGTGTGTGTGTGTGTGTGTGTGCGGATGTTGGATCCACGATTTCGCAAATACTATAAGACTTACAACACTTTTAACTACAGATTCCTCAGTCTAACAATAATGGGAAGAGTTGATTAAGTTTTGGTAACAATTGGACAACCGGAAGTAGTAGTTACAAGAAAAAATCATCTAAATTTTATTTATCGAAAATTTATGTAAATACTTATATTAAAGAACGTTAAATTCTTTATTCGATAAATTTAAATTCATTATTATATCTTCTATAGATTTAGAG
Organism: Harpalus rubripes; assembly: GCA_963082715.1. Classification (NCBI taxonomy): domain Eukaryota; kingdom Metazoa; phylum Arthropoda; class Insecta; order Coleoptera; family Carabidae; genus Harpalus; species Harpalus rubripes. Next base: position 10,084,870 of record OY720450.1, read on the forward strand.
ATAAAGAAATGCATATAAAAAAATCTGATGTGGCCAGCACATAACCTTCCGTCAGTTCTATGTATTTTGTACAAATTTCATACAGAAAGTTCCTTGCTAAAGATTATATTTCTTGTACTTTACCTTCCGGCAGTTGCATGTATTTTATGCAAATTCCATACAGAAAATTTATAGCAAAAGATCCTTTATTTCCACTAAAATTATACGACAAACACACTATGTCAATTTCACTTGACACTGACATCTTTCAATCAAAATTTTCTTAATATAGTAGCTGTTTCCATAGCTATGGCTACTTTATGAAATTTAATTTCTTTATAATTTTTTAACTCTATATGCATTTAATATTAAGTATAAAATGTAGTCAAATCGTATAGAGAATAAAATATTCTTTAATATTTATAATAACGTTAAACGTGAAAAAATTATATTTCACATAGTTTTTTCAAGAAAAACTGTTAAAATCTTCAAATGAAGGTACTTCCGGTTCTCCAATTCTAACCAAAATCTAATCAGCTCTTCACATGGATGTAACGAAAAGAAATACGAAAGAATTATAATTTTTGGAATTGTAGTATGGAAGTTATCGTAGACGAAAATTTTGTTACATACACACACACGGACACACATACATACACACACACACGCACACACACACATACAGACATCATCGTAAAAATAGTAAAGTCGTATTGTAGGGACCCTAAAACGTGCTTATTCATCAAAAACTCAACACCGAATTTTTTGACCAAAGACAATACCTTCCTTACCTAAAGGTGACGGAAGGTAATAATTTGATGTAAAAATTCTCAGATCAAACTACTTCAAGGCAAGAAATTCAAATGTTTGTAATTGACACATAAATGTCACTGACAAAAATATTTGTATGTCACTGTCAAAAATATTTGTACGTCATTATGAAGATTATGAAAATAAAAAAAGTCTACAACGCAAAAAATATACGTAAAAAAGAATATAAAAGGAATTTGCGAAAAAATGACGAATATAAAGAAAAAGAAAAGGAAAGTAGAATAAGAAAATTTTTCAGGATATTGAATATAAAGAAAATGTATGTATTGTACATAATTTATATTAAAATATCCCATAGATTTTGCAAATATATGTGAGAATTATTTTGTAGTGAGACATGAATATACATATGTATTTGTATTTAAAAAATTTTTTTTTCAAACGTAGTACAAATGGCATTTTTGTGTCTTTATTCACAAAGTAGAAGTTTCATTTCTACGCCGCTGAAAATTTCTACTCCAGCGGCGTAGAAATAAAATAAATAAATATCCACAGAAACTACATAGAATTAGCGAATACAAAGGAAAGAAGCGCGTTTGAAAAAAAAATTAATGTGTCATTCGGAATAAAAGTGTCTTTGTGTGCCTTGCATGCAATTGCACGACGAGCGCCACACAAAGTATCACTTTTACTCCTAATAACACAATATACTATTGTTTTATGCGTACAAATAGGTAAAATATCTGACGAGAGGTTATGTGCTGGTCACATCAGATTTTTAATCTTCGAAATAAACAATTGAGATTAATATTTGAAGCCGCTTGAAAATGTCAAGTCAAGCCTGTGAAATAACAAACTCGGAATTACGAAGCGGCTTGACTTCTGTCGAAATAAACAGTGAGGCTTCAAATAATGTAACTACGCATGCGCACATCCGCACTATGTTGCAGTGTTACTAAATTCATATCATTTGTTGGTTGTTTGCATTTTATCTTATTTTATAAAAATAGCGACATAGAATTTAGTAAAATTGTCGAAAAGCGAAATATTTGGAGTGATGAAGAAATAAATGTTTTTTTTTAGGGTCGGTATTTCCACCTCCGGATATAGTTCAGAATAACTATCCGCCAGATAAATGATAAACTATCGCATCGAAATAAAAGCATAAATGAAGTAAATTATATTGAATGTCATTTTTTGATGCGATATTGTTAATTTATCCGACAGATAAGTTATCCAGCACTTTATCCGAAGATGGAAATACCGGCCCTAAATGTTTTTGAAAGAGGAAGACAAGTAACAACACAACAATTTTTACATTTTGGGGTTATATATCCAGGATGAAATTAGATCATATACTTCTCGCTGTCTGTCTGCTTAATGCTTAATCCTATTTTCAATCCGCTAAGATAAACCAATGGGATTTTTTAAGTTATAATATACTTGAAGCCGCTTGAATTATCGAGGTAAACGTAGACAATATAATGTGTCCAAGGAGATCACTAGAAATAAAAGAGATACGAAGTCGGTTAAATTAGATAAAAGTTGTCCATTAGGACTGGCCTCATAAATGGAGCAATTATTAGGGCAATTAAGCTGTGTTTTGTTCATATTCCTTCATATGTATTCCCTCAATTTTAGGCTACATTTCACCGTTGAAATTGTGTACTAGAATAAATGCTTATTCCATGTTTTTTCATATAATACTCAAATAAATATTTGCAACTACGCGTACACAGAATTCACATAACCCTGTAATAGATATTACTAAATATTTGTGCAAGTTATTTATCTAGCTAGTGGCTATCCTGCGACCGTTTCTTTACTCAATGTATCAGTGACAGCTTAAAATAATGTGAAGGCAAATATTTGCTTCGTAGTGTTTTCACTTAACTGCTTCGATCTATTTCTGTTTATGTGGCAATGGTGAGTTACTTTAAGGGTGGCTTGTAGGAATTGCTTGTTTGCTTCCTATTAATTAGATTAGGCTGAAAGCGGACAAACAGCAAAACGGAAATAAACATCCGTTGTACATTGATTCACTAAGTAAAAATAAATCGATACTACGATAGGTCTGATTCTAATATTGTTAAATGTATTGCAGTAGGGCAAAAAGTATAATAGTTATTTACATACCTAGTGCGTGAACGCTTGGTTCCCGGATGAGTGTTTGGCGGCGTGATCTTGCGAGCGTTGCCATAGAACGATTTCCGGAACCAAGTTCACGCACGTGGTTTGTACAATATTTTTCGTACGAATGGTATAAAACTAGTAATTAGTAATTTGTGAACAAATAATTTTATTAAAACTTTATTATATAACATTGCTTTGTAGCTAAGTTCAGAGTGATGTGTTACATTTAAATTCCAATTATTTTAATTTTTTTTACCTCTCGTCATACCGTAGTTAAAGGAGGTAATGTAATCGTGCAAAAAATTTGATGGTGAGCTTTAAGTAAATAAGCACGAATTAGGGTCCCCACAACACGTTTTTACTCTTTTTACGATGGTGTGTGTGTGTGTGTGTGTGTGTGTGTGTGTGTGTGTGTGTGTGTGTGAGTGCGCGTCCGCGCGTTTGTGTGTGTGTGCGCGCAAGTGTGCTTGTGTGTGTGTGTGTGTGTGTGTGTGTGTGTGTGTGTGTGTGACGAGTTTTTCGCCCACGAAAACTTTTATAACAAACTTCCAAATATATAAATGGAAGTGTTACTTTACTTGAAGCCCATAACAGTTTTTAATGAAAAACTATATTAAAATATAATCCAAAACTTTTTAATTTTAGTATTACGACTTTTATATCATGGAAAACAACATATTAGATTTTGGCTAAAATTAATCAACCTGAAGTTATACTTTACTTGAACCTCTGAACAGATTCTCGTGAAAAATATATTATGGTATACTCCCAAACTTGTCAAATTTAGTATTTAAGACTTTTATATAACGGGAAGCAACATATTAGATTTTAGCTAAAATTGATAAAACGGAAGGGATACTTTAATTGAAGCTCTGAACAGATTTTCTTAAAAAAATAAATTGATACTATCCAAAACTTTTCAAATTTTGTATTTAAGACTTTTATATTAATGAGAACGACATATTAGATGTATTCTAAAATTGATAAGCCGGAAGTACTAAGTTACAGGAAGCTATAAACAGATTTTCTTGAAAAATATATTAAAACATGATCCAAAACTTCTCAAATTTGGTATTTAAAATACGTATATAATTTGAAACAACATTAGATTTTGACTATAGCTATATGATAAACCGGAAGTGGTATTTAATTTGGAACTCTCAATAGATTTACGAGGAAAAACATAATAACATATAATCCAAAATTTGGTATTACAGACTTTTCTATTTATTGGAACAACAAATTATATTTTAAATTGAAGAGTGATGCTATATAAGCGTGTAATTAAAGTATTACTACTAAGATAATTTGTACAATTTAAATTATATTTTGTTTACGAACGATCAACCGGAAGTGATACTTTACTTAAAGTTCATTGCTATTTCAAACATGGAATTGACGGGAGGTCATGTGTTGGCCACATCAGATTTTTTTATGTAATGTAGTATTAATCATGATATCTAAATAACTATTTATTACTTACCAAGTATTTCACTTGTAGTATATAGCAAATTTAAACTTAATAAACTTCTTAAATTTCTTATTGTTTTGTTACAATTTACATTACGTTTGTTGGTTATGTTTTACTGACTTCTCGAGTGCCCTGTCTTGCCGGCTCTCGCCAAGCAGAAATTGTTGCCAATATTGTGAACTAAATGCACTAACTTCATTTTTTTAAAATTAAATTTCATTCAATATTCCTCTTTTTTCTTTTATTATTATTAAGCAAAAGAATGTTTGACGAACTATCCTTTTTTATTATAAATATATTTCTTTAAGAAATGCTTTAGAAATAGGAGTGTTTTTTACAAAATTTCCCGGTCGTTTATCTGTTGGAGACCTGGGAATTTGACGTTTCGGACGTTTCTTAGGTGATGCGAAACAACACATTTCAATGCATGAGTACGAAAAGAATTAAAATAGCAACAAAAGCTTAAATATTGATTATAATACGTGGAGATTTGTTTTTACTATCATTAAATTAAGTTTATGGTTGAGAAGCTGTGTCGTCATATTTTATAGTAAAATTATAATATAAGTAATATGGAAGAAGCCAGGAAACAAGAACAAAAGAAAATATGAAAAAGGTCAAAAATTTGATTTTAACAGAAACAAGAATAAATTTTTTACTGACTGCAAATGAAGTGGAGCATCAAAATTATCTAAATAAAATATAATTTTCATTCAATTATTTTCCTTCATGGCTAAAGAACCCTCGTAATTAGAAAGAAACAAAACGTTCTTTAATAGAATATAAATTTTATTCATGAATTCGCGTACCGTTAACCTTTAACCCTCAAAAACAAAGCAAAAAAAAACTAAATTCCTCTTATCAAACAATCACCGCTTACCGCTTTAAACACATGTTAATTAATATCTACCGGAAGTGGTAACAAGCTGCGCTATCGCTACCCACTTCCGGGAGTGTTCCACCCATTCCCCCACTACTATTATCCTTTAAGCACGTTACAACCTGCATGAACAGGTCGCAACAAGCAAAGGAAGAACAATAAAAAAAAACCACTGTCACCAGCATTGTGGTTTAATTAAACTGCTGAACGCGTAGGAATTCCTAAAACTGATGATAAAATGAATGGATTTATAGGAGAATAAAAGTGGTGCAGTTTTTTGTTTTTCCTACGCGGAGGGATATAGTTCCGTTTGTTTTATGATTAGATTTTAATGACGCAAAGGCTTGTTGGTAAATACATATTGGATTAAAATAGACGTGTATTTTCTTTGTTACTTCAAAATAATATAGAATAATTTGTTGTATTGTAGTACGTATAATTATAAAATACATATTTTTTATTCTTCTTATGGATGCAAGTAATGCAATTTTAATTCTATGATTTATTATTATTAAATATGTTTTTTATTATGAGCATCATTTCTATGCAAAATATGAGGATATGGAATTAATTTCATTTTTCAAAAATAAATGTAAAAACACCAATTAATTTCTAATTTAAATTTTTATTTAAAAAAATTTGTTTAATTTGCATACAACTTATATTTAACACAGTTCCGAGTTTTGTATTAAAAATGACGCTTTAAGTTCATAGGAATCTAATTTCAATAATATTATATGAGATTTTTACATGAATATGAAAAAATTAGGTAGAATTTAAATTTAAAAATTTGATGTGGCCAGCACATAACCTCTCGCCAGATATTTTACCTGGTTGTACGCATAAAACAAAAAATATTTTTAAATACAAATACATATATTCATGTCTCACTACAAAATAATTATCACATATATTTACAAAATCTATGGGATATTTTAATATAAATTATGTACAATACATACATTTTCTTTTTATTCAATACTTTCCTTTTCTTTTTCTTTTAATTCGTCATTTTTTCGCAAATTCCTTTTATATTATTTTTTACGTATATTCTTTTGAGTTGTTGACTTTTTTTTATTTTCATAATGATCTATAAATATTTTTGACAGTGGCATACACACATTTATGTGTCAATTATTATATATTCTTGAAATTGGGATCTATGTATTCAAAAATAAAGATAAATTTGATTCAAATTTCAATATGTCTAATATTAGTACTAGAAACAAGGAAAAGTTGCATAAACCTCTAACCAGGTATAAATGTGCTCGGAATTCGCCGGATATCATGGGCGTGGACATTTTCAACAAAATACCACTTACCATCAAATCATGTAAGAATATCACAAATTTTAAAATTAAGTTTAAAAATTTTCTCATTGAAAAATGTTTTTATAACTTGGACGAATATTTATCAATCTGACCTAATATAATATTTACTTGCATTTCTTTGACAATTTTCATATGTATTACTGTACATCACGAAAAATAAAGTATTATTATTTATTATTATAATTACAAACATTTGAATTTCTTGCCCTGAAGTAGTTTGATCTGAGATTTTTTACATCAAATTATTTTATATGCATTTCTTTATCTCTAAATCTATAGAAGATATAGTAATGAATTTATATTTATCAATTAAAGAATTTTACGTTCTTTAATATAATACACACACAAGCACGCACGCACGCACGCACACGCACGTACACGCACGCACACGCGCATGCACACATACACACACACACACACACACACACACACACACACACACACACACACACACAGACATCATCGTAAAAATGTTATAATCGGATTCTAGGGACCTTAAAACGTGCTTATTCACTAGAATGAGTTTTTTCCATATTGGTTTTATCATCATCATCAACCAGGAATCATCATTGAAAATAAACCAACAGAGGACGACAGAACTGCCACAGCCGAGTGATGAACCAGAACCAACCAATGACGTACCCCCTAATACGTTTGAACACTCAACCACGCTTGATCACCCTCACTACAGTTTAAGGAATTAGTTGTAGTATCAGTTCACCTGATGACTGTAGCAGATGTTTAGTTACCGAAACGTTGTGACTAGTATGTTATAACATTACTGATAATGGAAGTCCAGAAATCAGTTTCATTTAATAACGAATCATTATATTACAATTTCAAAGGCAAATACTTTCATATATATCTAAACATTTATTGTTGTTTACGTGTTTAATAAGTTTTAGGTTTTAGTTGTAGGGGTCTCGTGGCCGCGTTTCTGTGTGTCTCGTTGCAAATCTGGGGAACCGGGTTCGATCCCGACCGACGCCAAATATTTGGAATTTTAAATGGCACAAAACTGATCCCTGTGGTGCACTCTCCACGCCAGCATTGAGTGCCCGTGAGGTGACGCCTGGTAAACGCCCGCACGGTATAAATATGTCATTATCAAACCGAAATCTGTGTACAAAGCAGATTGGCACACCCAGCAATGGGTAATATGCCGTGATGGTATATTTTTTATTTATAGTTTTATAGGTTAGCATCTGTTAATTTATTGTTTTCAAAAATATATTGGGCCACTCATATTTTTTTGGAATTTCCAGAGCTGAAAGGTTCAAACAAAAAAATATATCTTCAATTGCGATATTGATTGTCAACATCACCTTAAATTTAATTCATAATAAGAAAAAGCTTATCACGTTTTTAACAAATCATTAAGAACTTTCATTATCATGCAATCTCTTTATGTTTAATTTTACATCATTAACTTAACACGTACTGAAACAAATGTATAATTTCATAAAACAAACAATACCTTTTTCACATCAATTATACATCGCAAGGAGCTAATAAATCACCTGACGGCTTGAGCAAGCATTTAGACGTGTGGAAAATAGTGGGATATGCGCTTTAAGCTAGCGTGTCAAGTAATATGAAAAGTACATGAGAGGGTAAAAAAGCAATTACTCGTAGCGGAAGGCTCAGTCGTTCATGAGCCCGAAATACACGTGACTGTTCCACTTTTCATTTTTACAATTTCCATATAAATTAAGCAAGTGCGAATGCGCATGCAAACTAACTTGCACTTGAGATGCTGATGGTGTTGTCTAGTTTACTATACGAACGATACGAATATCTATTTTTTGTTGTTATTTACAGACTTAATTTGCTTTAGATTGGAGTCGCTTTCACGAAATTGTATATTTATTCATAGATGTCAGTAAAAAATTGTTATTTCCTTAAGTAATTACGTTTACGATCTAATGTTTTATAATGCCGAGATTAGATTTGATCTCAATATATATTTATTTGAGACAAATAAATGCTTCAAATAAATTGTTTCATTGCTTCAATTGTATCTATATTTGGATCTATTCAAGCTTAGAATTTATTTGTAACAAACAAATTTACAGTTCACGTAATTATATCTTTTTCTCAGTGTAGACATCCCTATCGAAGATAGAATGTAGGAAATCATAAGGAAGACAGAGATAAATATACAATTACTTTTTATTTTGTGGTTCAGAAATCAATCGGTGTATACAATTATCAGAGGGATATTATATTATCTATCTAAAATATATAGCTCTGGCTTTTATACAGAATGTCTCACAACTCGCGCCCCAGACGAAACTGACACTTGCCGACGACAATAGGTTGCCAACAAATAGAAGAAAATAATTTGCGGCTGCTTGCATAACGGAGTTACAAGACTTTTTAATCTACCAATCCCGGAAGGATATCTTGAGGTGTGATGATATTACTACAAAATAAAACTGGTTGCTAGGTTTTAAAAATACTAATAGTGAGTTACAAAATTTGTTTGACTTACTGTAATTTTGACACTGTAGAGTTGACTTTTCACTGTTCACAAATTTAGGTTAGCGAAGGTGTCATCAGAGATCATCATTTATATCGTACAGTGCAACGTGTTGTAGCAGCTGTGTAAAATGTGTTAAACGAAAATATTTTTGTCATTTGAATTCTTTTTGACCGGTCTCATGCCTCCTTGCGATGGCTCTCAATATCACTTTATGATCCACAAGATTTCTATGCGGAAAACGTTCCGAATAGACTCGTGCTGCCGCTCTGGCGTTACGTCTACATTCTCCGAAAATTATAATCATTTCTAAGTAATCATCGGCTGAATACATGGTAAGAATTTGCCTTTTTTTATTCACCTTGTCAAATTTAATTTGACACTGATATTTTTCAAAAACTACAGTCGCCCACACATTTACTGAGTTTACATGTAGTTTTGAAACCGTTTCCAAAACATTTTTAGTTTTGAAAACGCCATGTATACAGTGTCAAAACGGGTTTGAGTTATCTCAAATCAAAACTGAAATTCATGGGTTTGACTTGAAAACTAGTTTCAAAACTACTCCTGTAAACACTTAAAATTTAGTTTCGATACTGCGCATGCGTACATAGCATAACCGTTCTGTCGCTTTGTATTACTTGGTGTTACTAATCTACAAATAAACTGACTGTTGTGTAGTTTTAGTGCGTAGTGGTATGATGTAAAAAAATATTTGGAATAATGACAAAACGAAGTATTTGTAGTCAAGAGCATCTGCTAGTTTCATAAGCCAAAAGCGCATGCGCCGAAACTGTTTTCAAATCAATCTGTAAAACTGTTTTGAAAATTGCATGTAAACAGTTTCGTGTAATTTTGACTGAAAACTTAATCCATTTTCAAAATTGCATGTAAACGTGGTAATTTTAAAGAAGATTTGATTTGTATAAAACCCTAGTAACATAAAATTACGGCAAACACACGTTAAAGGTGTAGGTCTCTGATTGGTCAATTTTAAGACGTCTTTTCTCGAATATCTTTTAAGCTAGATTTTTTTTTCTTCGAAATTACACATCCGAGTACAGTCTCGTGTTTCCTCATTCGCTCTGGGGCGCGAGTTGTGAGACAGCCTGTATATTAGTTCCAGAATGTTATGTGGTATAGAAAAAAAAACATTGTGATGGCGCTGCATGCAAGTGTAGGCGCCTTTCGTCTTTATGCAAAGTTATGTTTTAGCTCTAACCAAAGGAGGCAAGAACAATTTTGCAACATAACCGTTGGTTAGCTAGTACTAACTGTCACTTCAACTATAGGTGGTAGAAGCGGCCTTAATGAAAGAATAACGAACTATTATGTTGAAAAAAAGACGCAAACAACAAACGAAATATTTTCCGGCCTTAAAGCCAACAGTCTTTCCAGAAACACTTCTCTGCAACTTGGCGTTTACTTCACGTGCTATAAATTCAAGAAATCCTATTGTTCTCATGAATTATTAGAACGATTAAAATTCTTTTTGTATTTGCACTATTTAAATTTATGAAAAGGAAAATTCACTTTATGTTAATTTTACACCTTTATTTTCAGCATTACCATAAGATTTACTCATTAAAATTTCCGCAGAAGAGATTACACCAACAAAAAGATCTTTATGAATTAATGCCGCGGGCTTCTGCTGCTGCCCTAGCAGGACCGGCTGCAGGAAAATCGCTGGAATAAATTCAGAGTACGACTAGAACGGTGCCATGAATAATAAGACCTTAGACCAAAGATGAATTACTTCTGATAATGCTAGACGTACAATAGATTTACGACTTACATTTCATTAAGAATATGTTAGAGATAAAGATTTAACGACGTAACATGGATTTCTTCATAAAAAGATTATATGAGTTCAAGTTTTTTTTGACACTAAAAGTTCATATTTTTAATATATTTTTGATTGCATATTTATATGGTTATGGTGGCATTTTATGTCTATGTCAGAGGTTTTATCACCAGTATCAAAGTACTAATTACGAAATCAATTCGTCTAGATTCTAGATAGTTGATAGAATATACCATTAAGTCATTATTATTCAAAAAGTTTCCTAAAATCTAAAGCACAAATTGAACACAGAGAAAAGTGACTGGTTTTTAGCAAATACATATTCATAATTAAGGGGTACTTCATTCATTCAATTATTGCAACCTTGCTGTAATAAGACGAGGGTAAGAGCAATAACAAATAAATAACTTTTTATAAACTTTTCTAAATTTTAGTTTCAATAATCATATTTTAACTCTGTTTATCTATTTAGTTATAAATGTCAAAATTAAGTTTAGAAATTCTTTTCGTATTATGATAGTCACGACATTTATTTGTTTATTATTAATTCTAGAAATTATTATGTATACGTTCGTGACTTTGAATACCCTAGCCTATGCACCCCGTACACCTAATATAATTCTGTCCTGAAGATAGCGCTTTGTTTTTAGATAGTCGACATTAGTTACTCATGGAGTAAACATGAGAGAGTCGAGATTAGTTCGTCGAGTCGTGCAGACGTTTTATTGTTGACGGACTATATAGTGTTTTTTAGTTTTGGGGCGCGTGCTAAACGCCCGCCCGCTGGGTAATGGAATATAACATGTTAGGCTTAGTTGTATTAGTTAATAATTAATCATGTAAATAAAACGTTTAGTTAATCAGTAAAAATATCAAGTAAATGTTCATGTCCGTAATGTAACTGTCCATCCAGTGTAAAGTGTAAGTGTATGTGTGTGTTCTTCCTTCTCACGAAGTCGTGGACGCCAATCATCCCAGGCGTCCACCAGTCAGTCAGTGTGTCATCGTTGGAGTAAGCAGCAGTCATGCAGTAGTAGTAGCCATCCTCTTCCGCACCCCCTCGTGTTACATTGCAACAAATACAATTTATCTTTAATATGAAATGTATTTTATTCATTCAGTTATATTATTTATTTGTCCGTTATTTATATCATTTAAATTTAATTTAATTTTATCTAATAAACTAATATATCTATGCGTAGTATTTTAAAGTGAGATTTTTAATAAATAAATTTATAATTTTTCTGAAATATTTACTTGTTTCCTACAAATATGTAATTGTTTTGAATTAATTTCATAATATATTTCTGTAAACTTTACATTTATTACAATAAAAAATAAATAAATAAATATTATTTGTGGCAAATATTTCCATTGAGTGAACAATGTTCTATTTGTCAAATGACGATTTTAAGTAAAGTGACTTGTATGGACTCGTTCATTTGTTGTACGCTTCTGCTTCATCTTGTTTATGTTGGTGCCCATTTCTGTCAGTATTCATTTCTGGCGATTTGTTTTTCATTCGTATACAGGGTGTTTCCTTTAAAACAACCAGCGCTTTTTTGGCCGAACTAACAACTTTAGAGAAAAATGTTTTATACCAAAAATGATCAAGAATAAGGGGATAATGTATTTATAGTAACAAAACGAATATTTAACCAGTGGTTCTCAAACGGTGGAACAAAATTATATTTTTTTAAATGGCAACCTATATAATTTTCTAGCCCTTTATATAAAATATTATTTTCTGATTTCAACGATATAAATATAGCATAGGATTGTATAACAATTATTTTGAGAAAAATGGTATTAAAAACTAGAAATAATGTAATAAAAAATGAGTTTACTACTAGCGTAACTAGGCAACAGACGTACCTGTGTATTGCATAGCCTATTGTAATATTATAACATTATTTTTAATACCATTTTTCTCGAAATAATTGTTATACAACTCTATACCATATTTATATCATTGAAATCAGAAAAAAATCTCTATCTAATGGCCTAAAAAATTATATAGGGTACCATTTAAAAAAATATAATTTTGTTCTGCCGTTTGAGAGCCACTGGTCGAATTTTCGGTTTGTTATTATTAATAAATTAGCCCCTTATTCTTGATCATTTCTTGTATATAAGATTTTTTTCTAAAGTCATTAGTTCGCCCAAAAAAGAGCTGGTTGTTTTAAAGGAAACACCCTGTATATATATATATATATATATATATATATATATATATATATATATATATATATATATATATATATATACAGAGAATTTATTTTAAAATGCAACATATGGTTTATCACTTCCATGGTTACGACACACTACTGTCAAAATATGACAGCAATGTAATGTTTGTCCATTTTAAAATGCAACATTATAAATAGTATTGCAGCACAGGAGATACTTCCAGAATACATCACAAATGGTGTCAATTCTTTCTACGAGCGACTAGTATATTGCCTCAGTGTGAATGGAAGTATTCTTGAACATTTATTACATTAAAATTATGAATTTTTGTAAGCCAAAGTTTGTTAAGATGTGCTACATTAAGGGCCGGTTGCAGAAAGCGTTGTCAGATATATGACATCACGTCAGATGATGTGACGTAACGTCAGATCAAAGTACTCGTTGCACAAAGCCATCTGACGCGATGTTAGCTAACGTTATGTCACATAATTTGACAGCGCGTTTAACCCGTTGTCAAGTGAAAAATCTGTTGCACAAAGCTCTAACGCGTTGTCAAACTTCATCTGACATAACGTCACACTAATTGCACGTCAACGTTCAATTATCTTTTGACATTACGTTCATATTTAGTAATTTTCAGTTCATATCATTTAAATAATTTTATTATATCATATAATTCATCCACAATTGTGACTACTACAATAGTAAACATTGATTAAAAGAAAAAAGAACTAATTTCAAGAATATAATTTTTCAATAATGCCCGATTTATCGTCATTGAGCTCCCTGTCCGAAAATGAAGATGAACCACATTTTAGAATCCGTACAATTCCAGATCGCAGGGATCCTTTTACCATATATGATGACCAGGATTTTAAATTTAGATGTCGTTTTACAAAACAAACAGTTATGGATATGATGCACCGTTTTGGAAATCATTTGGAACCTCCTACAAAAAGAAATAAATCCTTATCGGCACTATGTCAAATTTTAATAACATTACGGTTTTTTGCCACTGGATCATATTTACAATTATTGGGAGACCAAATAAATGTTAACAAATCTTCTGTGTGTAGAATAATTCAAAAAGTATCCCTGTGCATTGCTTCAGAAAAAAATACCTACATAAATATGCCTGTAAATGAAGAAATTCAAGTTGTTAAACATCAGTTTTACCTCATTTGTGGGTTTCCTAATGTTTTCGGTACTATAGACTGTACCCATATCAAAATTTTGTCGCCAGGAGGGCCAAATGCAGAACTCTTTCATAACAGAAAGGGTTACTTTTCATTAAACGTGCAGGTGGTGTGTGGGCCCAATTTAGAAATTAACCATATAATTGCTCGCTGGCCAGGATCCGTACATGATAGCACGATTTTTAATAACTCTCCATTGGCAGCTCAATTGGAAATGGTTTTTACGATAATGGTTATTTATTAGGCGATAATGGTTACGTCTGTAAAAATTATTTATTAACACCATTTTTAAATCCACAAACACCAAGTCAAACGGCTTACAACAGCGCTCATATCACCAAATCACCACACGAAACACAGTTGAGCGTTGTTTTGGCGTGTGGACAATAATTCCGTGCGAAATATTTTGGTGGCAACAACTTTTGCTAGATAATCGAACTAACAAACAGATTTATTCAAATAATGTGTTATCTTAAAACTTCCTTACTATTATTAATATTAATCATAATTACAACTTTGTTAGGTTAGATTATAATTCTTATTTCTACTTTATTCGTTATTCATGTTATAATCCCTACATCTGCGCTCTGCTTCGTAGTCATGTAGTTCATTGGTTAGTTCATTGGCGCATGGGTGTATTTAACCCGCGAAATTTAAATTACGATGAACAAAATAAATAAATTGAAACTCACTGACATTGAAGAAAATATCCCTAGAAAGTCACTAAACTCGTGACAGTTTGCACTGTTGTCAGATTGTATTTTTATCTGATGCCATGTTAACGGTACGTCAGCTAACACAACCTCATTTTTTATTTGTGCAACGCATCAAAAATCTGACGTAATGTTACATGTGACGCGATGTCAGTTAATCACGCTGTTACATTTTGTTTCTGCAACCGGCCCTAAAGTTTTGATTTTTTATTAATAGTATGTAGGCTAATTTATTGGAAATTAGTATTGAAAATACATAACTACAAATTTTTGTATGTTGCATTTTAAAATGGACAAATATTACATTGTTGTCATTTTTTGACAGTAGTGTGTCGTAGCCATGGAAGTGATTGACCATATGTTGCACGTTAAAATAAATTCCCTGTATATATATATATATATATATATATATATATATATATATATATATATATATATATATATATATATATATATATATATATATATATATATATATATATATATATATATATATATATATTTGGGACAAATAAATGCTTCAAATAAATTATTACTTTGCTTCAATTGTAGTTATGTATAATTGGATCTATTCAAGCTTATTCTATTAATCTATTTTTATTGATCAATATAAAATTATACATACGAGTGGCAGCGTTCGTTGCAATTTTGTTCATTATTTACAAATTTACAGATCTGTAAGGTTTACAGATGTGAACAAAATCGGCCCATTAGGATTAATTTGTAACAAATAAATTTCCAGTTCACGTAATTATATCCTTTCACAGTGAATAAAATATCTGAAAATAATAGGGGTTTCACAATTTTTGAAAATGTTATATATTAATCTACAATGAAAAAATCAGAGATACGTATTTTTATTTTCTCTATAAAATATAACTAAGAACGACAATAAAAATCTGATGTGGCTAGCACATAACCTCTCGCCAGATATTTTACCTGGTTGTACGCATAAAACCCATAAAACAAAAAATATTTTTAAATACAAATACATACATTCATGTCTCACTACAAAATAATTCTCACAAATATTTGCAAAATCTATAAATTATGTACAATACATACATTTTCTTTATATTCAATATCCTGAAATTTTCATTTTCTACTTTCCCTTTCTTTTTCTTTATATTCGTCATTTTTTCGCAAATTCCTTTTATATTATTTTTTACGTATATTCTTTTGCGCTGTTGACTTTTTTATTTTCATAATCTTCATAATGATGTACCGATATTTTTGACAGTGGCATACAAATATTTTTGACATTGACATTTATGTGTCAATTACAAACATTTGAATTTCTTGCCTTGAAGTAGTTTGATCTGAGATTTATTACATAAAATTATTTTATATGCATTTCTTTATCTTTAAATCTATAGAAGATATAATAATTAATTTATATGTATCTAATAAGGAATTTAACGTTCCTTAATATAAGTATTTACAAAGTTTTTCGATAAATAATATTTAGATGATTTTTTTCTTGTAACTACTACTTCCGGTTGTCCAATTGTTAACAAAACTTAATCAACTCTTCCCATTATTGTTAGATTGATGAATCTGTAGTTAAAAATGTCTTAAGTCTTATAGATTTGAGAAATCGTGGATCCAACATCCACACACACATCCACACACACACACACACACACACACACACACACACACACACACACACACACACACACACACACACACACACACACACACACATATATATATATATACACACACATACACACACGAACATACACACACGCACACACACACACACGCACGCACACACACGCACACACACACACACACACACACACACACACACATAAAATGTTATAATCGGATTCTAGGGACCTTAAAACGTGCTTATTCACTAAAATCTGGACATGCGATTTTTAGCATGAATTCAATACCTCTCTTAGCGATAGTTAATAATAACCAATGACGTTCGAAAACCATACTTTTTTATACGTCTTAGAAAATAGTCCATTTTAGATCGATTCCTGAGATTCTTATCATAATAAGCGACAGATCACATTATCCAACTACTGTATTACTAAACTCATTTAGTCCAAAAACCGATGATGATCCCCATCCTCTAATCTCACCCCTTTCCGCATCTCCACTATCACTATCTCTTTACAATCACCATCCCCATTATTTGGCAATCGCTATTCAGTGTGTATCTGGTGCACTTGGCTTATCTAAAGCGAGAATCGATGCTGAGTTGCATTGCAAAGTGCAGGCGACACGACAACGACATCGACAGCAGCGGGAACACGGTGAGAACCAGGCAACTTCACTGCAGGAACTCAACAGCAGAGGGAGCAAGAAATCTCCGGAACTGCGTCAGTAAGGGATTGTTATTGGGGCAAACTGCAGGGAATTGAATACAATTTGGAGCATATACAAGATTCAGGTATATGGATAATTAAGTTTTAGTGTACGCGTGACTGTAAGCGTAAATATGCTGGAACGTGCTATACAGAAAATAATTTTTTGTGAGGTTATGTAATCTGTCATTAGTCTCTCTACGAATTTATGACGTAATTGGAATTTTTTAAAATATAGTATGAATTGACCGTTTTAAAATGAAAAAATCTGACGTGGCCAGCACATGACCTACCGTCAATTTCATGTTTGAAGTAGCAATGGCCTTTAAGTAAAGTATCACTTCCGGTTGATTGTTCGTAATCAAAATCTAATTTGTTTAATAGAAAAGTCTGCAATACCAAATTTTGGATTATATTTTATTATGTTTTTCCTCGAAAATCTGTTAAGATCTCCAATTATTATATAGGTATAGTCAAAATCTAATTTTGTTTCAAATTATACATGTGTTTTAAATACCAAATTTGAGAAGTTTTGGATCATGTTTTAATATATTTTTTGTGCAACCGGACGCGAAATAAGCATTTCACAGCCGCAATACAGGCCGCGAAATTCAATTTCGCGACTGTTGTTTCGCGGCCGCTACCATGACATTGAAATCCTTTAGCGCCCTCGAGATTCTCTCGGTACGCTAAAGAGTGATTTCGCGGCCTTGATTTACAAATAACTATTTTCAACAAAATCTGTTTATAGCTATCTGTAAAGTACTACTTCCGGTTTATCAATTTTAGAAAATATCTAGTAAGTATGTCGTTCTCATTAATATGTATAAAAGTCTTAAATACCAAGTTTGAAAAGTTTTGGATTGGATCAATTTATTTTTCACGAAAATCTGTTCAGAGCTTCAAATAAAACCACTTCCGATTTATCAATTATAGCCAAAATCTAATATGTTGCTTTCCTTTATATAAAAGTATTTTTTGTTCAAATTTAGTAAAATGGATGTTATTTTAATTATAAATATTTATTGTAATTATTTGACTGTATGTTGTAATAAATGTTATTTAGGTTTTACAAAATACATATAATTTATTCTTTAAATCATGTTTATATTTTAGTAAAAGTCAATAAAGGATTAAAAACATAATAATAAAACTTATTTTTAAAAGTAAAAATTTAATTTTGCTACAGGCTGGTTCCGAACCCCGTCTCTCCGATTTTTGTTTATTACCAAGCGCAAACGCTACCACTATACTATTTGTATTGTTACTCAGTAACCATTTTATCCAGTATACGAACAATAATCCTGGAAATTCTACAAATTTTCATAATTTTTTCTAATATTACACATTTAAATTTACTAATTTGACTGTAATTCAAAGAATTAATATCCTCCAATAAGTATACAAAATTTGAGCATAATATCTTACACTGGGGAGATACTATTCACAATTAACTGATTTCACTAGTTAATCTCCCATGTGTCGGTCGGCCTAAGACACCCGGTGTATATACGAGTGTTCAAAAACTATCGCGAATTTTGAATTTTCGCGGGTTACGTATATTCGAATTTCGATCTTTTTGTGGCTTTATGTTGGTACTCATGTCTCTCACTTATGTCGACAAGCTCGGCCATTTTGAATGTTCACTTAATTGTTGACAGCTGCTTTGCTTGCACGTGTTTTGGATCGTCTTCGATTTTTACCTATTCAAAAAAATGGAACAAAGAACCTGTATCAAATTTTGTGTGAAAAACGAAATTAAGTGCGCGGATGCATTCCGAATGATGACTGTGGCATACGGAGAAGCTACCTTGGACCAAAGCAACGTTTATCGGTGGTACAAAATGTTCTCAGAAGGCCGAGAAGATGTGAACGACGAAAAGCGTGCCGGACGCCCGAGCACTTCAACAACAGACGAAAAAATTAATGAAGTGGAGAAAATGATATTGGCCAATCGTCGAATCACCGTTAGAGAAGTTGCTGAGGACCTAAACATATCGATTGGCTCGTGCCATTCGATTTTTATCAATGATTTGGGCATGAGACGGGTCGCCGCGAAATTTGTACCAAAATTGCTCAATTGCGACCAAAAACAGCATCGCATGAACATTGCTAATGAGATGTTGGACTCTGTCCGCGACGACCCAAATTTGCTCCAGAGGGTCATAACTGGTGACGAATCGTGGGTTTATGGTTATGACGTGGAAACCAAAGTTCAATCATCTCAATGGAAGCTGCCGCACGAACCAAGACCGAAAAAAGCGCGCCAAGTTCGGTCGAATGTGAAAGTTTTGCTGACAGTTTTCTTCGATTGCAGGGGCGTGGTGCATCATGAGTTCTTGCCACAGGGTAGAACGGTCAATAAGGAATATTACCTGCAAGTTATGCGCAATTTGCGCGAAGCAATCCGCCAGAAACGCCCGGATTTGTGGAAGAACAAAAATTGGCTTTTGCACCACGATAACGCCCCTGCTCACACATCGTTGCTTGTGCGCGACTTTTTAGCCAAAAACAACACACTAATGATGCCGCAGCCACCGTATTCCCCAGATCTGGCCCCCTGTGACTTTTTCTTGTTCCCTAAACTGAAGAGGCCCATGAAAGGACGACGTTACGCTACGCTTGACGAGATAAAGACGGCATCGAAGGAGGAGCTGAACAAGATAAAAAAAAAATGATTTTTTGAAGTGCTTTGAAGATTGGAAAAACCGTTGGCACAAGTGTATAATATCTCATGGGGATTACTTTGAAGGGGACAAAATAGATATTCATGAATAAATAAATAATTTTTGAAAAAACACAAAATTCGCGATATTTTTTGAACACACCTTATACAGGCTGTTTAATTTATGTGTTTCACTATTGCTATCTCGAGAACCGTAAGAGATACGAAGTCGGTTAAATTAGCAAACTATTTCTATATAAAAGACTATTAAAATGAGCATTACAAAATTTCTTTTCAACCAGTGGTTCTCAAAATGCAGAATTCAACTTTTTAATTTTAAATGAGAACCTACTTTTTTTATTCGCCTATTCGATTCAGCATTTTTTTTCTGAGTACAACGATATTAAATGTTTATACCCTTACATAATGAAAAAAACGAGAAAAATGCAAAAGAAAAATTATTATTTTCATATTTATTTCTACATGTAATCAGAGTGCCATGACAAAAACAATTGAATATTTTATTTTGTATCACATGTCAAAGTAGCTCGTTTATGAATTTTCTTGTTTTCTTTTGCGTTAAAATGAAATTTAAGCATCTAAATCGCCCAAACAATGATGAATATAGAAACTGTTTGCTAATTTAATCGACTTCGTATCTCTTACGGTTCTCGAGATAGCAGTACTTAAACACTTAAATTGAACACCCTGTATATATATATTAAATTATAAAATACTTACCAATGTAAACGAACTATGTTCTCATTTCCATATTATTGTCTGATCAGAGTTACAAATCGCCTTATGAACAGAAAAAAACTATTTCAATTACGTAAGTCATCAAGAACCATATCATTTTTATTACGCCATGCCATTCTTACGTGAAGAACATTATAAGTGACTGAAATTTATATCTGGAGAATAGCTGAGTTTTAAGTGATCGCCCTAACCCAGTTTGCGTGGCATTGGATGTGCAGAATATTAGAAAACATCCAAAAACGAAACAAGACGCTTGAAGTTTTTCGAAGAATTTATGGCTCTTAAGTATATTACCAGTATGATATGGAAAATAAATTATGTCCCGTAATAAGACGCGCAAGTAGGTACCGTATTTCGGGCATCCATATTAATCTTCATATAAATATGACGAAGTTATCGTCCGTGAGCGGTGAGCACATTGATTTCTCATTAATTCGTTATATAAACTCAGCACTTCCTCCCACATGTAAACCAGCCTTGCGTTGTTTGAAGTTCCCGCGCTGCATTTTATCAACCAGCGACATTCAAGTGTTCCCCGGTGATAACAATTGAAAGGACGATACCGCTCATCACTTTATTACACCTCGTAAACTTGTTCGCAGTTAGCTGTGGAAATTACCCGATCGACTGTTTATTTTGGCTAATAAATTAACATAAGCCCGGAGTTAGCCAGATACGAATAGTTTCACATGACGAAATATTTTGGGGTGTAAACATTGCTGAGTTTCGTATGTGATAAAGATAACAATGTCACAGCGTCAGTAATACTACACATATACGTATATGTACCCTTATACATTGTAATTTATTAAGTTAAATTATTCTCTAATAATCATACATTGCATTGTACGCATTAAATGTAAAATATAACTTCATAGATACTTGCAAATTCTTCTGGTCGTGATAATTTTAATTTAAAATTATGCTTTATTTTGCCAGTTGATGTCAACAGATAACACTCGCATCAATTTATTATGAAAGTTTTGACGATTATCGTTCATTTTACGTGTTTTGATATACAAGGGACGATGAAAGAATCACAGGGAACCATGGCTGGTAAATACGGTGGCTGTGACATCACAGCGGTTTTGTTTTTGATCAAAAAATTACAACTGGTGGTGCTCTGAATGGTTCGTTGTCGTTGTGCATTACTAAACACAATAGGGTAGTTCAGTAATTACGTCATATGTGGCGCGCTTCATTTAAACTACTGTCCTACCGGTAAACACTTCTTTCAAAGTAAACCTTATTGCCACAGCAAATAAGAATTATAATTTTAAGCGGTTCATTTCGTCGCCAATATCTTACTTAATTAAGAAAAGTTGGCTATTTAAACTGTTATTCAGTTAAGTTTGACTATTACCCTTCAATTAAATCAAACATATTATCCTAATTTGTAATAACAATTATTCTATTCAAATTCGTTCGTTCGTTCGTTCGTTCTCGCACATGTTCGTGAAACATCGCATGAAGCGGTCGGAAAAGCCCGTATGAAAGACAACGAAAAAATTTTTAGGTTACATTACCCTAAAAACATGACATATTATTAATATACTAATGTGGAGAGACAAAGTTATTTACGTAAAGTTCTGAAAAGAACTGATTTGAAAAGGCTCAAAAACTTCAACAAGCTAAAACTCAGTCGATATGTCGGTAAACTATCGGATATGTTTGAAACTGCGCAAACTTGATACCCTGTAGTTCAGATTGTACATAGTTGATTTCAATTTTAAATAAAACCTTTGTTATTTATGAATATGCATATATTGTATTAATGCTTCATAATAACAAAAATATCAGCATCAAATTACAAGCCATTAAATTCCGACCCTTATTGTATCGTCATCTTCCACGTCTTAACTGCCCTCTTGAAAATTTTTATACCATTTATAAAACCTTGGTTTCTACATATCTTCCTTGCCAAAAGTCTTTTCCATCATTTAACCCTTCATTGCATTTTATACCATTTTTAACACAGAATGTAAAGCAGATTCTTTGTTCCGTCATTATTAATAAAAAATCTGATGTGGCCAGCACATTACCTTCCGTCAGTTCTATGTATTTTGTATAAATGTCATACAGAAAGTTCATTGCAAAAGATTATATTTCTTGTACATTACCTTAAGGCAGTTGCATGTATTTTATACAAATTCCATACAGAAAGTTTCTAGCAAAAGATCCCATATTTCCAGCAAAATTATAACAGAAACATACTGTCAACTGCACTTGACACTGACACCTTTCAATCAGAATTTTCTTAATACATCATCTGTTTCCAAAGTTATAGCATAGCTAGCTAATATATGATATTTAATTTCTTTAAAAAAATTTAACTCTACATCCATTTAATATGAAATATAAAATGCATTCAAATCGCATAGAGAATAAAATATTCTTTAATATTTATAATAACATCAAATGTGAAAAAATGATATTTAACATCGTTTTTTCAAGAAAAACTGTTAAAATCTTCAAATGAGGGTACTTCCGGTTGACCAATTCTAACAAAAATCTAATCAGCTCTTCACATGGTTGTAACGAAGAGGAATACGAAAGAATTATAATTTTTTGAATTGTAGTATGGAAGTTACCGTAGACGAAAATTTTGTTACACACACACACACAGACACACATACACACACACACACACACATACAGACATCATCGTAAAAATAGTAAAATCGTGTTCTAGGGACCCTAAAACGTGCTTATTCATCAAAAACTCACCACCGAATTTTTTGACCAAAGACAATACCTTCCTTACCTAAAGGTGACGGAAGGTAAAAATAAATCACCGAGCCTATCAAAATGGTTCGTCAATATTATGTAGCCGTCAAACACGAACATGCATCTATAAAAGAAACCTGACATACACTTCACAGACCGTAGTATCAACGTGATAAAAATTGAGCTCAATTGAAAACAAATAATATACTGACATTTCATTTATATTTACTTCAAACAATTTAGACATTTCTATTTATAGTTTTACAATAAGAAAGATCTGATGATGTTAATGTTGTAGCGAAACTAGTAAATAAATAAAATAAATGTGAAACTAAAAACCAAGTATTTTCAATAATTAAAATAAATAATATGCGAATTTTAATAATTGTAAGTATGTTTTTGCTAAACCTATTAGACACGCACAGTTAGAGTGCGTTGTACAAAGCTGTTTGAACTCTGTACAGTTTAGAACTTCGTACTATATCAAAAATGTTGAGCATTCGATCAAGACTTATTGAACTTGATTCTCATTGAACGCAAATTATCTTCCCCGTTCAGCGGAACTTTAAGTTCAATACTTTTAGTACAACGCACCCTTAGTTTTTGTTGTAAAATTGTTCTTACCACCTTTGGTTAGAGCTAACTAGAAGTTAAAACTACATCGCTTTTAACCTTCAGTTTAATTCTTCAGTAATGGTTAATAAACATGTAAGAGTTAAAAATTCACTTTGTAACATTTTTGCTCTAGATCCTTATTGCTATCTTCTACATACCTTTATTTCATTTAAATCTGGAATCTTTGAAAATTTACTGGTATTCTGCCAATCTCTTATATCTTTGTGTTTTCCAATTGTTAGTTAGTGTTCTGTCCAATTAATCATCTCTGCAACTTGTTATTCCGCGAGGACGCACGTATCAACTGGCATGTAGCCCACGCTTGAACTGGTACCACTTCGAATAGTTGTAGGTGTAAATACGCAACGCCCGAAACTGGGTTAGTAATTTGTTACTTTTATTACAATCTTAGTTTTGCGTTTATCATTTTCTTACATTGTTGTATAAGTTTTTCTACGATTTTACCATTCACCGTTCTGTACGCTTTTACATGAAAGTTAATAAATTCTGTTTTACAAATTTATTCTTTTATATCACAAACCTCAGTCGTTTACAGGCAACAACGTTACGGTAGATAAGGTCTTTTAGTATTTTGTTTGGTACCGTCAAAAATTATTCTTTTATGACCATTTCTGTGGTTTCAACCCAGCCCGTCTCCACTGTCGAAAAGCTAACGGCCTCCCAACAGAACATCCATGTGGAGAATCCGTGACGCAGTAAACCCTTTAGGGAATGTTACATCACAAACAGTCACTTTAACCAGAGGTGGTAGGAACGGGCCTTAGGCCCGATATTTTCATATTGTAACACGAGGGGGTCTTCTAAGCTGATGATGCTACTAAAACTGATGATTACTTGTTTCTTCTACTGCTTACTCCAACGATGATATACTTTGCACTTACTGGTGGACGCTCGGATGATTGGCGTCCACGGCTTAGTGACAAGGAGTTCGTGAGAAGGAAGAACACACATACACTTACATGGACATTACTAACACATATTTACTGATTACTGAAGGTTTTAACTAATTAACTAAAGTTTTTATTTACATGGTTACATTATTATTAATTAAACATAACCTAAGATGATACATTCCGTAACCCAGCGGGCAAGCGTTTAACACGCGCCCCAAAACTAAAACACTACATTCCGTCAACTAACGTCTTCCCGACGCGACGAACTCATCTAGACTCTTACATGTTTACTTCACGAGTAACTAAATTCGACTATCTAAAAACATAATGCTATCTTCAGGAAAGGATGATCTTAGGGCTACGGGGTGCATAGGCTAGGGCATTCAAAGTCACGCACGTATACATAATAATTTCTATACTAATGATAAACAAATAAATGTCGTGACTATTATAATACAATATGAGTTTCTAAACTGAATTTTGACTTAAATAGATAAACAGAGTTAAAATATGAATATTGAAACTATAATTATTTAGAAAAGTTTATAAAAAGTTATTTATCTATTATTGCTCTTACCCTCGCCTTGTCACAATATCTAGTTAAACTGTCCGTTAGCTTAACCGTCAGTTAAAATTAAAAATGTCGCATCAAAAAATTGACACGTGTTTTTTACAAATTAACATATAGTATTGTCGCTATATTTTACGTTTTAACTCACAGTAAAGTTAACAAACAGATTAACCAGACATGAAAATACTGAGCCTTATTCTACTAAGTTTCTTGTATTTTGTGTATGATATTGGTGGTAATTATTTCTGAGCTATAAAATACCACCAACATATAACTTTCTATACAGAAATGTTACTGTTAAAATATGGCTTGAAGGCGTGGTTCATGTATATTTACGAGTATATTTATGTGTTAAGTAAACATGTTCTACTTAACTACTTCGTTTCTTTTCTTCCCTTCTGCGTTATACTTATTTACAGCGCCATTAAAACTTCCACCATCCATTATTCATTCCGTTGCGTATGCGTATTTATTCCACTGATTCCGTACCAGATTACAGAGAACAATTAATATTAGTGCAGCAGCAGCTCTCCCACCAATCGTTAATTCTATGAGTGCAGTAATGGTTTACGTAAATGACCTAGGGTAACGTGCTATGCGATGGTATCATGGCTTCGCAGACTAGTAGAGAAACTGCCTGACTGCTGATGTCTAAGGCGGTGCGTGAATAATTCACACATTTTTCTTACAAGCCAATTTCTTACCACGTGAAGGATGGAATGTGCGTTCTTTGTTTTAAGAATGAGATAGAAGCAAAGGAGGGTTTTAAATCTTTATCCACTTTATCGTTTGTCTAGGAGTTTACTAAAGAAAGTAAAGTACCTATTACTTTAATTTGTAACTAGGCTAGACTGTTGTGGAAGCGTGTGATTTAGAATTTTATCTAACAAGCCATGAAATAAAACAACTGAATATTATAAAGTAATATTTTATTTGATTTCAGGAAAACATACGCTGTAACACGAGGGCGTGGTAGATGCTCATGATAATACTGCTTACTTGTTTTCAACGATGACACTTTAACTGACTAGTGGACGCTTGGTGAAAAGGAAGGAACACACACCCTTACACTTTCATTTGTTGATAAACACTTATATTATTTTTCAATTTTATTTTATTTCTTAAGAAAGAAACCAACAATATACACATACCAATTACAGGTTCCTATGGATTAATAGATAATACATACTTAGTTCACAAATCATATCCCAGTGCAAGTTTCAAAATAAAGTTAGTGGAAAAATAATATAAAGTGCTATATAATTATGAGAGAACATTAACTATCTCTTTCTTAAACATATAGAGTGATAGATAAAACATGTCAATATGCGCAAATGTGGAATTGTAAGTAGACATGATTCGGTTTATTGGGGAGTTATCGTTATTTTTGGTATTATTTTTATATGAAACAAATAAATAAGTTTACCTGGTTTTAAGGTTCACATAAAATTTTAACATTGAAATTATTGAAGGTGCATATATTATATTATTAAGTAATTTGTATAAGAATACCATATCAGTTTGAGTTCTTCTGCTTTCCAGTGAGAGCATATTAAAATGTTTCAATATATCTACATAATTATTATTATTTAAATTAAATTTGTAATTAAAAATTTTGAAAAACCTTTTTCGAATTATGGACAGACATTCCCGGTATTCAAACTACTATTTTATTTACATGATTACAATTATTTATTTTTAACTAAACTAAACATTAATGAACAATTAAAATACTCGCGTTCGCGGAACGCGAGACAAAACTCAAACTCTTACATGTTTACTTAAGGGTACAGACGTCTTTTCGACGTGACAAACTGTTCTATCCGTTTTAACTATAGAGTGATGTGAAAATAGGTGCAGTTTCATCTTGTTGTTTGATTGGATAATATCGGGATATTAACCAATCAAAAACCAAAATCAAATTGCACCTATATTCCCACCACTCTATAGTTAAAACGGATAGAGTATAATACTCACTATCTCAAAAACAAACCGTTATCTTTCATGAGCAGATACCTCGAGGGGGTGCAGATTACTGGGTAAGACATGAATAACAAACTATCAACCTTGCACGAATTCTTGTAATAAATTAAATACTTAATTGGCAACACATAACGCACAAACACTTCTGACAGTTAGACTCAACAAACCGCTATGGGAATAATTATAATTATTTCTAAACAAAATTTTGACTAATATAGATAACAAGTTGAAATATTATTCCGGAACTATAATAAGGCTGTTGAAAGAATTTTTATATGCCTTCTAAGTATTAAATTTAAAAATGTAAATATTTGAAAATATCACCAAATATCCATTAGATATTTTACAATTAACTTTTGAAATTTGGATATTTTGAAAAACTCACGTGATCTGAAACAGAATGTGACGTCACAGCACATACATCGTCATCGGCTCCAATTGGTCCCTTTAAAGTGTCAATTCTTTGTCTTTTGTTACAAGTGTTATGATAAATATAGTGTCAAAGTTGTCAAACAAGTGTCAAATTTCGTGTTAGATAATAAAAAATTCAATATGAAATGAGTAATTTACAGTTTCTTATTGTGCCTTCTTGCAAAAATGCTGCTAGGAGGAAACCTACTATGGAATATTTAAATATGCCAAAAGATGCGAAGAAAAGAAAATTGTGGCTGGAACAAACAATCGTTTTCTGATATAAATTTAGCCACCATCCAGCTATCGACTTTCGGTAAACTGTCCGACTTATCGTGAGTGCGTAGTCTATTAGCCATTATTACTTTATTACTCATTTATAATGGAAAATGTCAACGTCAAATGTTAAATTAGATTTTTTTTATTAACATGTGACAAACTATCGCCTACCTTTATTTATCTAAATAAAATGTCATAATAGTATATTAAAGAACGTGTTTTATAAGACATGTTTTTTTCGCACGCGTCAAAATTTAGAAAACGAGCGTCAGCGAGTTTTCTAATTGACAAGTGCGAAAAAAAGTCTTATAAAATGAGTTCTTTATACTATTTTTTATATTTTGCACCTTCTACAAACTAAAATATTTTAAAAAAACTGTTAATATTAAACCGAGTTGATTTAGGGAAATTTGTAAGTGAAATGTTGTAGTTGGTAACATTTAATTGACCACATTCAATTATTATTTGAAAGTTCATGTCATTTCAATATTTACGAACAAATTTAAGTGAATTTAGTGTAATCATGGAAGATGAAATCAGTTGCACTCCGCCTGAGCTACGTAATATAGCTCAGACTACAGGAAATAATCTACTTCCTAAAAAATCGCGCGAGATTTATGAGAAAGAATTGCAAATTTTGACACATGGTGTAAAGAAAATAATGTGAAAGGCGTAACAGAGAATGTTTTGATTGCTTATTTTGAAATGCAAAGTAAGACAAAATATGTATTATTATTATTATTATTATTATTATTATTATTATTATTATTATTATTATATTCATTAAATAAAGTGATTAATTAAGTAAAAGAAATTTTGAGGTTATATTGAAATTTCTTATCTTCCAGCTTTGACGTTTGACAATTTAACCCTTTCAGCCTGTGTACAGGAAATTTTTATTTTTTCTTATATTTGAATCAAAACTTGCTTTAAAATTAATTAAAATAGTTTTCTATCGTTCAAAGGTTCAATCTACAAATTTTTAGTACTACTAGGTCCATCTATGTGGACTAATTCAAACATTATATTAACATTTACTTACTCAATTTGTGATTATATTTGTACATTTTCATGTAAATAATCTTCCCTAAATAAAAAATAATAATAATAACGACATTATATTATTAAAATGAATTGTCAATTAACTAAAAATAAATTAGGTAAAAATGAGTTAAAGAAACGTCATCTAGTACCAACCGTCTAAAACAAAAAATTGCGTATCGAAATGAAGGTCATTACGATACGCAATTGCGTATCGTAATGACTTCATTATGAACGCAAAATATAAAAAGTACATTTTAAAGAATCAAAAAAAAAATATGATTTCTATTTTGAAATTTAGTCATTATTGACGTGTAAGTTTCTGTCGGCGATATATCCAAGTCAAAAGCAAACAGTTCTGACAAAAACTATACTCTATCCGTTTTAACTATACACTGCTGGGAAGATGGCTGCAATTTGATCTTGTTTTTTGATTGGATAATACCCCGATATTATCCAATTAAACAACAAGATCAAACTGCACCTCTCTTCCGACCAATCTGTAGTTAAAACGGATAGAATATAAGTGGTATGTAATGTTTTATTAATTAGACTTTTCAATTTGTTATAAATATTTTATCAAATTATTTTTGAATTTACTCCTCCTAATAAAAACAAGGTATAGTGATCTAAGAAATACATCTTAAAATGATTAATTAATGATTTTTTGCCTCAATTTAACCAACTTTGTATCTCTTAAGATAACCAACATCCCAATGAAGAGATACTCTGTACTATAAATTTTCGCTTCACAATTTCACCACTGTACTAATATGTTATTTATTTTGACGTATATTCTTTTGTAAAAAATGAAATAATCATCATTTCTCCATTTCCACATTTCACAAAACATTCTCACGCCACTCATTTTTCGCTTTCCTTTCTTGCAAAATCGTCGCGTCACTTTTTGAATTCGTCCCCTGACATTCCGCCATGATGGAAACAAAATGTCGTATCGTTAGCCGTCAGTCTGGAGCGCTGGCATCGCACACAGCAGGATTGTCCGACGTAAGCAGTTATCATCTTCATACACGGAGAAATGTACGACTGCCGTCATAAAAATTTCAGCTTTATATCGCTTTGATGGAATAAAATAGTGTGAATGCGAGCTACGTGGCTATTTAGATACGAGTGCACTTTAACTAATGAAATAACAGGTACACCAGCAATTTTATAGTAAAAAATGACATGAAAAATGTATACAACAAGAAATGACAAAACAAATAAATACATATATACAGAAATAGGATATAGTTATTTATGATATAAGTGTTAAAAGTGACATTTTATTTTGTGAGAAGGAACAAAATAAAATCACTTTTAACAAGTATATCATACACTATTTTTTCTACAAACAAATTTATTTCATTTAAATTTGTATTTGTAACTTTTTTGGCATATGTCAAACATGTCGATTTGTTGTTCCATTCGTCATTGCCAAGGTAATTTACTTTTAACACTAGAATTAAAATATCGTATTTTTAATTGAAGTATGGCGTGTTAAAAATTCAATTTTTAATAGTGTTTGTAGAAATTAGTTATTTATGATATAAGTGTTAAAAGTGACATTTTATTTTGTAAGAAGGAGGTTTGGAACCAAACCTTCGAACATAATAAAATTACTTTTAACACGTATATCATAAACTATTTTTTCTACAAACACTATTTTTTAATTTAAATTTGTATTTCATTTTTTCACGTTCACTTTTAACACTACTGTCAAAAGTAACAATGATGTGTCACTTTTAACACTGGTGTCATAAAATGACATTTTTAACGCTAAAAACAAACATTAAAAAGCCTACTTTTAATAGATTTGTAGAAAAAAATATTTTGTTGAAATATACGAGCAATGAGCCCCTCGTCATAATAGTACGTACTAAGAACAAAAATCTGGTTTCACACTTAATTTATACATAGTTAAAAATAAAATTTTGTTTCAATGTTGACAGAGGAATAATCACTTTACTGTATTCAACATAAATTTTGTCGTATACGATAATGAAACGTATTTTGGTACTTATTTTAATATAAAACTTTGATACTAGAACGTATTTAGCTGCATTATAATAACGAGGGGTTCTTATTGGTCGTTATGTATGAATAACTGATTAAAGGTGATTACCAAACAGTTAACTAGCATTGTTTTTACCTCCCGCTACCCTTGGTAAGGGAGATATAGGGATCGTGCTAAAAATCGCATATCGAGATTTTGGTAAATGATCACGTTTTAAAATCCCTAGAATCCAATTTTAACATTTTCACGATGATGTCTGTGTGAATGTGTGTGTGTGTGTGTGTGTGTGTGTGTGTGTGTGTGTGTGTGTGTGTGTGTGTGTGTGTGTGTGTGTGTGTGTGTGTGTGTGTGTGTGTGTGTGTGTGTGTGTATGTGTGTGTATGTGTGTGTGTGTGTGTGTGTGTGTGTGTGTGTGTGTGTGTGTGTGTGTGTGTGTGTGTGTGTGTGTATCTATGGGTGGCTCCTCCACTCTAACTCAATTACTATCATTCAGAAAATTTTAAAACCTTGTATTTCGAACTGTTTCTGTAATGGAAAGAACCCATTAGATTTTGGTAAAAATCGGATAACCGAAAATGGCGCTTTACTAGAAGCTCAAAATAGTTTTTCTTCGAAAAGTACCTTTAAATATTATTTTTTCAAGATTATTGTTATTATAAAATTTAAAGTTTATAAAATATTCTATAGGTTTGCATTAATACTTTTTCTATATATTTTATGGATAAATTTATAAAATTATCTATAATTTAAATCCCAGAGCCTATGCTTTAAACAAACAAAACACAGTTATTCAAAATTCAAATGTATGTAACAGACAGATAAATGTCACTATCAAAGAACTAATCATTTCAAAATTATATTAGTAACGTTTTAAAAAGAAAAAAGTAAATAGAATAATAGAATAGGAATTCGATTCAGCATAAGTAAATATGTAGGTATGTATTTAGATTAATAAAAATGAACGATTCACATTCATTTTTAGATTAGTGAATTCTACTCTATCCCGGTATTTAAATTTAATCTTCATTTTATTATATAGCTTTAGTGGCTCAATGGTTAGAGCAACGCCTCATGTCATGAGGGCCCTTGGGGCTCTGGGTTCGAATCCCACTAAGGCTTGGATATGTGCGAATGTGAACCCATACTCTGTAATTGGGATTTAATCCTGTTGAGGGATTTAAAAAAGGTAGTAACTTGGATTAGATTAGACTATATTTTAAGATATAAACTGTCAAAATTAGAGTAAAATTCGCTAATCCAAAAATTAGGATTGGCTTATTTATTTGTGACTCGGGCTGTAATGGCGGGATTGTATTGGCCATACCAGATTTTTAATGACTTATTCTATTCATCTATTCTATGATTATTTTAATGATTGCGGCATTAAACGAACGAATCTCTTTCACTAAATAGCTAAAAAAGACAAATTACAAGAAAATATTAAAAGTCCAATTACTGGCTGACGGCGTTAAAGAATCCCTCGTTGCCTGCAACTTTTACAACAAACAAAAATTCAAGATGACAACATTTCCTCTTTTTAATATTTATTAAGCGCCGCTTCATACTTCTTGTGAAATTTCGTTATCTCATATCAAAAATATTCCGCACCATTTTGTTTACATATCATTCTGCAGAAAATGATTCCAGTCGTAGTAGGCGCTTCTTTGTGAATTATAATTTGCCAATTTTTTTGAGATTTATTTCGTTTGAAGCTTTCCTGGATAGGGAATGTCAATATGGCGAAAAATTCTCTTTTTTCATTTTACCTTTTATAGTGTTACGTTTTTTGGTATTTTTTATTTTTTTGATGTTTTAAATAAACGAAAAGTAAATATTTTGGCAGTGATATATGACTGAACATTTATCAGATAATGTGTTTTTTTTAATTATAAAAAAATGTGGGATTTATTCTCGAATTGTGAAATTCATTTGTAAACACTTTTCGCGTCTATTTACAGTTGTGGAAAATTTTTAGCCTTTAGGCTAGGTGTATTTTACATAGAAAACATTTCCATATTTACAACTGGGAACATTTCATTTTAAACATTTTCATTTTTTGTAATTTTCATATTGACTTTTCACCTTTTAAATGTAATGTATGGTGTGTTTCAAGATATTTGCAAATATACCTGCCTTCGTAATGACGCGGTACATCGCAAAACAGCATGATATTTATGTTATTATGCATCACCAGGGGAGGGTCAGAAAAATTTGGGAAACGATATAGCTGTACTCGCTAATTAATAAACCTGCTTTTATTTATAATTTGTGAAAATTTGGTGTAATGCCATTTTCTTTGTTCTGTATATTTTAAGGTGAAGGTGAAACATAAATTCCACACAAATATTTCGTGTGCTGGATTTAAAAAAAAAATATCACAACCCCGTCATGTGACCCATCAAGCCTATTTAAGAAGCCACCCGCTAAGTAAGTAGAAGCAAATCTGTTCGCTCCTAGCTGAAACAAGCCGATAATTTATTACCCCAATAGTTATTACCACAAACCATAAACCACTTTCTTGAGCCTTTGTTCATCAAACGGCGGTCAGTTGTAAATGGAGTGTTGAACAAGGATTGTATTCAGTTCGTTTTGATATATGCGTTTGTAAATTTTTAAGAGAATTGTTTGAAATTATTTTGAAATGTATTTACAGCTAGGTATTATCATTGAATAGGTGTAATTAAGAATTACCTAGAAAGACGTTTTCGGCTAATGACATTGTTTTCGGGTTTAGCCATCATCATAATTTCTAGGAATTATTTTATCTACTATTCATTTAAGTCACCCTTGATTGAATTTCGTTCCTTTATAATCCTGGTTTTCTTTTGTCTTAAGTCAGTTTACATGTAACATTAGTTAGCAGCGGTTGTAAGTGAAATTTTAAATATGGAAATGTGGAGGCCCTGGGATGTCGACAATGCTTCTGCCAGTATTAGTGACGAAGTCAATACCTGTGACACCGATGCCGACGTTGTGCAAAGTGATGAAGACACAAATTGTTTTAAATATTTCATCAACGAACAAACGCAGCAAGTTATATTAAATGTGTATAATCATTTATTTCATCAAGTGGGTGAAACGAATGCTCTGAAAAGAACTTCGATTGCGACAAAAACGTCTCTCGCATCCGTTCGTCGCATTGTAAAACGAGGAGTTCCAGTTAGAAAACGGAAGAGGACTACTTCTGTACTTTCAAAAATTGGTAATTTTGAAAAAGAAGTCATTGAGAGACTAATTTATGAAGAATATGCCAACAATAGAGTCCTAACACTGTCTGAACTTCTCGTCAAATTAAAGATACTATAAATTTTCCCTATGGAAGAACTTCATTGTATTTATGTTTAAAATAATAATACGTTTGCAAATACCTTGAAACAAACTATAATAGTATTTATACTCGGATTTTTATACAAAGAGGATGCCAAAGCTATGAATAATTTCTAATAAATTTTCAACATTCACATACGTCTCTACATACTATCTGCTTTTAATCTGTATCGTTGAACGATGCGAAAAAAGAACGTGTTTCATGTCTTGATCCGTCTGCACTGGCTTGATGCTTCGAATGCACTACGTTTATCAAAGTATTATACACGCCGTCAGGCACGTACATACCATTTGTCTGAATAAATATATTTTTTTAAAGTATTAAAACTACAATACAGTAAATTTATTTACGATACGTGTACTTTTACTCAAATATTTAAAATAGGCGTATCTATTTAGTCGAAAACTACGCAGGCACCAATGCACTAAATTTATATAAATCGCCAACAGGGTAGTATGTATCAGTAGTAAATGACACATAACTATGGAATCCTCTTTGTATAAAAATCCAGGTATGCGAAAGTTCGTAGCCTAGCACCAAGGGGCAGAGCTAGACGCATAATGGGACAGTTTAGTCATGTTAGAATGTAATGATTTTTCCAAATTACTACAATACTATACATGCAATGTTAGTATTAATGCAATAAAAGTAATAAAATATAGCGTATTTTTTTGTACAAACGATATTAAATTTATCGTTAGTTAAATCGCCCGCAATACGATGACGTTGCAGCATCTTTGGTTCGCCGTAGTTGTCCGGTACGAGCGCTAGTTTAGAATGAAAACAAGAACGTATATCATCTACATTTGATATTGAAACGTCAAATTCAATGTCAAATAGCAAAATAGTTATTTGTGTATCAAGAGCGTAAAGTGAATCTTTATTGCTCCTGATCGTAAATTGAAGCGCGAACGCAGCGAGCGCTACAATCGAGCTAGAGCAATAAAGATACTTTACGCTAGAGATGCACACATAATTTTTCTACGACTTTACTAACGAAATAAAAAAATAATAATACCTATTTAGTATGTTCAATTCAATCTCAACCAATTTCCTGTTTTGTGTTGCTGTAACCATGACGATATGAGTAAATAAATAATTCTGATGCCAACAATCATTGTTTTATGAAAAGTTTTCACACATACATCAAAAATGTGCTCAAAAATCTCCGAAAATAGTGAAGATAGTGATTTTTCTTGCACTCCTCCAGATATATTCGTAACAGCGCAAAATGCTTTCTTGAGTTTATTACCTGCAAAATCAAGAGCATTATACGAAAAGAATTATTATAACCTCTTCATTGAATACTGTAAGTTAAAAAAAATCAAGAATTACAGTGAAAATGTTTTACTAGCTTACTTTTTGGAAAAATCTAATGTAATGAAATCGTCTTCTTTTTGGTCCATTTATTCCATGCTAAAATCAACACTAGCAGTTTAGAACGATATTGATATCAGCAAATTCAATGGGTTCATTTTAATTGTGAAGATTCCAGACTCAAAAACTAATGTGCAGCGAACATTTATTGTTGATGATCATAATCTTTTGTCAATGTACAGAAGATATGTTGCTCTTCGGCCCTCTAACATATCATCTCGGCGATTATTCATAAATTATAAGCATGGCAAATGTACCGCAAGATGTTGGAATGAACACTATAGGGAAAATGCCATTTAACATTGCACAATATCTGAATTTACCTGATTCGAAATCATTTACAGGCCATTGTTTCCGCAGATCCTGTGCTACATTACTAGCTAATTCCGGAGCTGACAGTTGTTGAAGAAGGTTATGTTGATGAAAGTTTGAAAAATAAAATTGATACAGCGCATAAAATTTTAACAAACAAGGAGAATCAAACTTCTGCCACTGCCACACTAACTAAATATTCTAGTGAGAATGTCACAGTCACAGAATCTAATTTATCCTAGTCAGCTGTTTCAAGCTCTCGAATAAATATACAAAACTGTCAAAACTGCACATTCAATTTTAACATTGTCGGTCAATGATTAAATCCACTAAGTTTGTTAATTATGAAATATATTTATAGTTGTAATTAAATGTACATTCACCAACAGAATAAAGTTGTAACTTAATTAAATAAATAAGTTGGTAGCGTAGCTAACTTCGTATTGTTTGTAGCACATTTGTAGTGTAAAACAGAACAGAACCTAACGTATATTTTAGATTTCGTAAGTATTGTTTTAATAAATTAAAATTTCAGCAATAATATGTATTTATCTAAGCGAGCAAATTAAGTACTTTACCGCGCGTTGCTATGGGAGACGCGCAGTAAAGTGTTGTTTTGCTCGTTCCTTAGTTATCATTAACTTTACGATGACAAAAGAGAGCATAAATATCAACTTTTCATGGTGGTCGTAAAAAAAGGAAATTATTTTATTTTAAATATGTAAATGTTTAAATATTTAAATATGTAAATGTAAAATCGCGGCTTGGTGGCTGAGCGGGAACCCAGAAAATACGATAAACACAGTAAGTAAATTGTTAAGTGTCACATGTAAACATAAACAAGTGGCCGTGTTTTGCTTCTGTCTCTTTCTATGAAGCGCGTTTTAGGCACGTATGTCGAGACCTAATTCGCACATAGTTGATGTTATGCTCGTTGTAATGGCGGGAAGACAATATTGCAAAAGTTTAACATTTTTTTTCTACGGTATTTTATAAAATTTTACACAAAATAAAAATAAACACTTTTTGTTTAAAAATATTTTAACGTATAAAAAAATCAAAAATTCCAAAACTCCCGCAATAATACGTATGTAACAAAACGTTTGAGAATAATTTTAGGCTTCGAATGTTTTAATAAATAAGGATTAATCTAGTTTTCACTGAACAAAAAAAAAAAAAAAAATGATGTGGCCAACACAACACCTCCCGCCATTTAATTTTTGTTAATTTAAATGGTACAAAACGGTACAAATATGTTATCATCATTACCGATAGCTGCGTACAAAGCAGATTGGCACATCCAGCAATGGGTAATAAGCCGTGATGATATATTTATTTATTAGTAATTTAATTTAGTGTACATATTTAGTTATGCTGGAAAATGTATTAAGTTCCATTCCGTATAACTGTGGTTCCTATTCCTATTTCCTTTTTAAAACGTTACTATTGTTAATTTGAAATGATTAGTTCTTTGACAGTGACATTTATCTGTCAGTTACATACATTTGAGATATGTACTGTGTAACTAAGGAGTTGTGTTTGTTTGAAGCGTAGGCTTCAGGATTTAAATTATAGATAATTTTATAAATTTATCCATAAAATATATAGAAAAAGTATTAATTTTTAATTTTAATTTATATAATAACACAAATCTCGAAAAAATAACATTTAAATGTATTTTCCTTAGAAAAACTATTTGAGCTTCAAGTACCAGTTATCCGATTTACACCAAAATCTAATGGCTTCTTCCCATATTAGAATAAAGTAGAAATACAAGGTTTCAAAATTTTCTGAATGATCGTATTTGAGTTAGAGTGGAGGAACCACACACGCGCGCACACACACACACGCACCCACGCACGCACGCACGCACGCACTCACGCACACACACACTCACACACACTCACACACTCACACACACACACACACACACACACACACACACATATATATATATATATATATATATATATATATATATATATATATATAT
The DNA here is from genome assembly GCA_963082715.1 of Harpalus rubripes. Taxonomy (NCBI): domain Eukaryota; kingdom Metazoa; phylum Arthropoda; class Insecta; order Coleoptera; family Carabidae; genus Harpalus; species Harpalus rubripes. The sequence continues at coordinate 10,123,136 of OY720450.1, forward strand.
ATATATATATATATATATATATATACATGCATACAGACATCATCGTAAAAATAGTAAAATCGTATTCTAGGGACCCTAAAACGCGCTTATTCATCAAAAACTCACCACCGAATTTTTTTACCAAAGACATTACCTACCTTCCTTTCCTAAAGGTGACGGAAGGTAAAAAGAGAGAGAGAGTGTGTATAATCCCCCAAATGTTTCTGATAGTATTTAAGAAAAACTGTTTTACCATGTTAAACTCCTATGTCACGATTTCTCGTGTTCACCCTGTATAGGTAACTTCAACTTCTTTTTTGGAAATAAAGCCACTTACAGTTTTAGTAAATTTAACAGTTTAAAATGTCGCAGAACTTTTTCGTGGATTCTTCCTAAACCAGAAAGCTTTTTACATCTGAATGCATCGAACGCAAACTTTCCTAACTGCATGTAAATAAATGCAATTGAAAGCTTTAAATTTAGAAAAGTAAATAACTATTCACCGTTCCAACTTTCATGTTTATTATTACTAAATCATTTAGTTATGACTTTATCATATTTCCGGGAAACGAGTTAGCAAAGTATGTTCGTTATTTCTCTGAAATTACAAACTAGAAAGAGAACCAATTTACTTTGTGTGCGATTGGGAACAAAAACCTGTATATGAAAAACACAACGAATATATAACTAAAATATGTCAAAGTATAATAATTATATAATTTCAAATTACATGTTCTACGAAGCTTTATTCAGTAGCACAGCACAAAATTCAAAAGGTAATATATCTTTGAAATATAATGATATTTTTCAGATTATACCTGGCTTGATATAGCATTTGCCAAATAGAAATTGACTTCATTATATTAGCTCCACAGTATCACAGTAAAAAATAGAGCTTTATTTGTTTATAAATATACCTATACATATTAATTATGAACAGGTTTAATCCAGGGTGTCCACATATTCACATTTTATACAAACACTACTGAAACAAGACAAAAACAACTCTTTCAACACTGAAAAAAGTTTTTGCATGTACCTCAACAGAAAATTTCCAAAAACTGTTTGTATTTAAAAGTTAGATTTAAATTTATTGTAATCCCTACAATATTTTAATCTTTTCTTACCTTCCGTCATACCTTTAAGTAAGGAAGGTATTGATTTTGGTCAAAAAATTCGACGGTGTTTTTAATGAATAAGCACGTTTTCGAGTCCCTAAATTACGATTTTATTATTTTTGTGATGATGTCTGTATGTCTGTGTGTATGTGGGTATGTGTGTGTGTGTGTGTGTGTGTGTGTGTGTGTGTGTGTGTGATGATTTTTTTTCTGTCAATAACTCCAACACTACAATTCTAAAAACTATAATTCTTTCGTTTTCCTATTCGTTACATCCATATGAAAAGCTGATTAGATTTTGGTTAAAATTGGTCGACCGGAAATATACTCATTTGAAGATTTTACAGTTTTTTTTTTTAAACGTTAAATGTCATTTTTTCACATTTAATGTTATTATAATTATTGAAGAATATTTTATTCTCTATACGATTTGTTACATTTTATACTTAATATTCTATGTATATTGAGTTAAAAAATGATAAAGAAATTAAATTTCATAAAACTGCCAGCTATGCAATAACACGAGAAACAACTAGTATAATTTCAAAATCTGCAGTGGGATCGCGCCGTTTCGAGCTATAGAATTGAAGCGATAGATAGAATACGCGATAGAAATGAAACTTGGTATCACGCCGTATCGTTTTGTAGAATAGAAATGTAATTCGGCTACTTTCGGTTTTTGTATATTCTGTTTTGTAAATATTGAGTACTATTTTGGTATTTTTACTTCTAGGTAATGCTTGTGATCAATATAAAGTTTTCTATAACGAAAAATTTACGTTTAGTTTCTATCTATTTTGATGTAAGGAGGCGAAAAAAATGAAGTTTTTTTTCTTGGCGCGATACCGACTCGTAGTTTATTTTCTACAAATACCGTTTTCCTAGCAACGAGTCGCCACTTTTCTACATTTCTATATGGCGCGATTCCACTACTGATAGACAGATGTCAATGTCAAGTGCGATTGACATAGTATGTTTGTGTTATAATTTTCCTGCAAATGTAGAATCAATTCTAAGACAGGTAATGTACTAGAAATACAGAAACTTTCGCAAGAAGCTGTCTGTATGGAATTCGTATAATATACATAGGACTGACGCAGGCACCGGACAGCTAAATGAATGTGCCAAAACACTATCATAGTTCCAGGAAGCGAACTGTAGAGGCGCGACAGTGTTTAAATTTTAAGAAAATGGATTAAGTCACCTTTGAGTTCAAAACATTTTGCAATATTTTGAATTGTACAGTCACATAAGTCATCACACATGTCATTGAACATACGATTTAACATCTTTAATTATTTGGTAATTCAATTTGTAATAGTTTGTAGTTTTAGTTATAGTGCCAGTAGTGATTTATTTCGTAATTTCTCCAGTTTTAAAGTAACTGTGTTTATATTTTTTGACGTAATATGGAATTGAAATTCAATAAGCTGATGAAAATTCGGCGTGCTGTTTGATATAAAGTGTAGTATGTAGTATGAAAATAGAAGTGTGTCTATCTGACAAGGAATTTTAAATTTATTTAGAAATGAATTTATAGTTATTGTATTGTGATTATTTAAAATATATGTATGTACTTATATTCAATTTTCTTATTATGTCTTTTATTTAAAAAATTCAAAATTTCAATTTATCTGTACATGACATGTCTTCTATGTCACAAACTACCAAGCCGACCAAGCCATAACAGTGTGCGTTAGTTCCTGGAAGCAATCTGCAGATGAACTGACGGAAGGTAATGTGCTGGCCACATCAGATTTTTAATTTATAAATTGATGTTATACGAAGTATATGTAAAACGCATTATTATTTGAATACAGATTTAAAAGTATGTAATATAATTCCGAATGGTACTGCGAAGTGGCTTTACCAGAGATGTTTGCAAAATTACAAACAGGTCGCAAAAGGACCAGTCTGCGTAACATCTTAGTCCATCATGACAACGCATCCTCCCACACTGCTGCTAGAACATTTCTTTTTTTTTGAAGATTCGAAAGTTCAACTTGTAACTCATCCTCCGTATAACCCAAATCTGGCGCCAAACGATTTTTTTGTTTCCAACTGTTAAAAAAAATGATGCGAGGTAAAAGATTTTCCAGCGCAGATGCAGCAGTTACAGAATTTCAAATAATTTTTGAGAACCTTTCAGAAAATGAATTTTTCGAATGTTTTAAAAAGTGGTTTCAAAGAATGCACAAGTGTATTAGTCTGAATGGAGAATATTTTGAAAAACAATAAGATTTTTGTTTAAAAATGCAACGGTCTTTTAATAACTAACAATGTTTAGCGCATTATATAGGTCTAGGAATCTGTCGTTAAGCTGTATCCACGTATTTTAGAAACACATGAATATGTTTGGAATATGTGTATGCTTTAGTTTAAAATATTTCTTGAACTGCGTGACAAATGATAAAGATCTGCTTTCATTTCATATTAAATAATAAAAGAGCCTGCTAGAGTTTTTTTCTCCAGTAATTGAATTTCCTGTTGGCATGAAATGAGCACAGCCCTTATAATATAAATATTATAAATCACATCTTCCATCAATGCACAATAAGAAAAACATGTGAATAAATCTCATACGGGTATCAGTAACAAAGTGAGTGATGATGCCAGCATTTGTCATTGTCATAGCCGTCTCATTTTTCATTTAAATTAATAAATTCGCGAGTTAAATAATTCATTTGTTACTTCTCATGTTTGTGATCGTGGAAGGCCATGGCGGGAGATTATTTGCGTGACTGTGGATGCTCGCTTTAATGAAAACTTTATTGTTTATATTCCATGGAACAATAATTGCTGAGGAACTTTAATTGAATTTCGTTCCGAACATTCGGTTTATTTATTGAGCGAGCTTCTTGTTATTTGACATTGTTTTAAATGAATTAGAACCATTACGAATTTAAACTTTATCTAATTTAAAATACCTACTTGATGTGTTTCAAATTTAATCAGTTTATTTTTAAAGTTAAATAAATTTATAGAAGATGTAAAGACATTACAGAAAAATAAATATAAATATATCATCACGGCTTATTACCCATTGCTGGGTGTGCCAATCTGCATTGTACACAGACATCGGTAATGATGAAATATTTGCACCGTGCGGGCGCTTACCAGGGGCCTGTTTCATAAAAATTACTAGTCGACAACTTACAAGTGACAAGTGTACAAGTGACAAGTTCTAGTAATTTCTGTTTCAAGAATAATTTTTGACTACTTGTCAGTTTTCCAATATTACTAGTGTATTTTTACAAGTTGACAAGTTTGAAACCATGGTTTCATAGGTTTCATAGTAAATGTAATATGCAGCCACCTTTGCCTTAAATATATATTTTAATTACATTAAAAAGTACGCGTTTTAAAATAATTTAATTTTATATACATTTTGTCATTCAACCAAGGCATTCAACCCTTGCAATCAATGAAAGTAAAGCAGATGAAATTTTAATGATTTGTAATTATATTTAATATGGAAAAAATGCTGTTAAATTGGCGTTTTTTCGGGAAATTAAAGAACATAAAGACATTCTATTTGGCGCTTTTTCCACAAATTTAACAAAAATATGAAATGCGAAAAATATAAATTAATCTATGAATTTGCTGTTTCGCACGCATTAATGAGAAGAACTGGCAATATTGCCAAGATATATTATGAACAGTGGTAAATGCTTTTGTTATAGTTTCACTTTGCAGTATAATAAAACATTTTCTCTATTTATTTAAACATAAACTCATTTTCATATTTTCTTTTAAAATATTAATTAGATTAATCAATTTTTTTAGTATTGGAATAATTGCTCCCTTTTAAATATTGCTATAGTCCGTTTCCCCGAAACGAGAGAAATTGGAACTAACCTGGGATCAAGTCATTCTTATTGGTCGATGATGACAAAGTTGAATATTCAGATTTGTCATCATTGACTAATAAGAATGACTTGGTTCGGATCTCGAGTTAGTTCCAATTTGTCTCGTTTCGGCGAAAAGACTATATCGAAAAGTATTAAATTATTAAATGCCTCAGGTTTTTTGAAGACAATCTAAATCGTTCATACCTTTGTTCAATATATTCATAGCACAATTTTCTTATTAAAATTCAAGCCCGTCGAAAATGAACATGAACATCTTCCTCTTTTGAATCACTGGACCACATGTTTTTTACATTACATAAGAAAATTCCTATAATTAATTGTCATAAAGAATTCAATTGGCAACTTGTAATTTTCAAATGAACAGTCTTTCATTCATGGTTACTGTTCACTTGTAAAATACTAGTAGTAAAAACCAGTAAATATTTTTTGAAACGCTACACTTGTAAACTGCAAAAATACACTTGTAGAAACGAACTAGTTTACTTGTCACTTGTAATTTACACTTGTAGGTTTTTGAAACAGAAACTTGTCAAATTATTAGTTTGACAAGTTCTACAGTGGTAATTTACAAGTGTAGAAGTTTTATGAAACAGGGCCCAGGCGTCAACTCACGGGGTCATTGCTGGCGTGGAGAGTGCACCACAGAAATCAATTTTGTGTCATTTAAAATTGGAAATATTTGGCGTCGGTCGGGATCGAACCTGGTTCCCCAGATTCGCGACCTGACACTCAGGCACGCAGCCACGAGACTCCACATACATTACAGTATAATTTTCTAATGCCCACAGTCCACGCCGTGTTTAAAAATATGATATGGCCGGCACATTACCTTCCGTTAACACCTAGATATCTTATAGGAATCAACCAAATATAATAAAAAAAATCTGATGTGGCCAGCACATAACCTCTCGCCAGATATTTTACCTGGTTGTACGCATAAAACGAAAAATATTTTTAAATACAAATATTTATATTCATGTCTCACTACAAAATAATTATTTTAATATAAATTATGTACAATACATACATTTTCTTTATATTCAATATCCTGAATTTTTTTTCTACTTTCCTTTTCTTTTTCTTTTATTCGTCATTTTTTTCGCAAATTCCTTTTATATTCTTTTTTAGGTATATTCTTTTGCGCTGTTGACTTTTTATTTATTTTCATAATCTTCATAATGATGTACACATATTTTTGACAGTACCATACAAATATTTTTGACAGTGACATTTATGTGTGAATTACAAATATTTGAATTTCTTGCTTTGAAGTAGTTTGATCTGAGAATTTTCACATCAAATTATTTTATATGCATTTCTTTATCTCTAAATCTATAGAAGATATAATAATGAATTTATATTTACCGAATAAAGAATTTAACGTTCTTTAATATAAGTATTTACATAAATTTTCGATAAATAATATTTAGGTGATTTTTTTCTTGTAACTACTACTTCCGGTTGTCCAATTGTTACCAAAACTTAATCAACTCTTCCCATTATTGTTAGATCGACGAATCCGTAGTTAAAAATGTTTTAAGTCTTATAGTATTTGAGATATCGTGAATCCAACATCTACACGCACATCCACACACACATTCAAACACACACACACACACACACACACACACACACACACACACACACATACATACGGACATCATCTTAAAAATGTTATAATCGGATTCTAGGGACCTTAAAACGTGCTTATTCACTTAAATCTGGATATGCGATTTTTAGCATGAATCCAATACCTCTCTTAGCGAGAGGTAAAAAGTTATTAAGAAATATTGTTGCTCTCGTCGAGTTACATTACTGGTTAAATTTAATGCACTTATTTCATTTACACCCTGTATATCTTTTATATCTTTTTATATCTTTTTACAGTTTTATTTTAAATAATATAAAATGTGCCATGCAGTGGAACTTTCCCAATCTTCACGTCATTAAAAATAATCCAGCGGTATCACCTGCTGACATATTTAACGCTGTAAATTTATAAAATTTTAAAGCCAGTCCATCTAGCATGTACGTGCTCTCGCTATACGTGCTGGCGACGTGCATTCGCATCTCTGTTAGTAATTTTAAAAATCCATGTAAAGGGTCATTTAAATGCAGCCGGAGTAGTGCTGTACCGGACACAGCGCGTAACCCGGAAACAACTCCGGAGATTCGAGAACGAGGATCATCTCCGGTCATCTTATTTCTTCCTCGAAACAGAATAAACATATGCGGATAGAAATTGCTCGCATAGAAAATTTTAAATTTATTATATGGCGGTGGATTCGTTATTATTTTCGATTTTGTGTAGGAAAAGCAGTAAGTCAAGGCAAATTATTATTTATAGGAAAATAACGGCGGAGAAATAGTTATTTGTATCACTGTGCAGTTTCTGGACGAGTAATACACAAGATTTTTTGTACTATAAATTTATGAAATGAATTGGATATATTGTCCAAATGTGAAATATTAGGTATTTTATGTTGGTAACATCGGAAGATTTGAATAATTTCAAATTACATGGATTTATAAACATAACCTGAAAAATCGGCAAACATTTTAATCGCTTTTGCATTTACCTAAAAATTTATTCATTTCATTTACGTTACAATTATAGTATTAAAAGTTGTAAATATTTTGCTAATTCTTGTGTTGAATTTACTTATAAGTTGACAATTCACCAGAATAATACCACCAACTTATAACCACAAAAATACCTAACTTTTGGCCGGTCTAGACCAGGCAACGGACAGCTAAGTAATGTGCCGAAACACTATCATAGTTCCAGGAAGCAATCTGTAGAGGTGCAACTGTGTTTAAATTTTAAGAAAATGGATTAAGTCACCTTTGAATTGAAAACATTTTGCAATATTTTATTTGGTAATTCAATTTGTAAAAGTTTATAGTTTTAGTTACAGTGTCAGTAGTAATTTATTTCGTGATTTCTTAAGTTTTAAAGTGTATTAACTGTGTGTTTTTTGAACATTCGTTGTGTTGTTTGATATAAAATGCAGTGCAAAGAAGCAGATAGACGTTTACTCTTATATTGTGTAAATGTTAAAATAGAAGTGACCAGCAATTATAAATTTATTTAGAAATGAATTTATAGTTATTGTTTTGTGATTATTTAAAATACATGTGTGTATCTATATTCACTATCTTTTATTTTCAAAATTCAAAATCTAAATTTGTGTATAGGCGGTGTGCACAAAAGTACTCAGCGCCGACAGTGGACAAAAATGACAAAATGGTTACTCATATTGAAACATAGCAAGGTTATGTTTTATGTCAGAATAACTTTGTAAATTTCTATTTTATAAAATATTTACAATAAATGCGAATAATAGGACGTCAAATATTGTGTTGCAGTGGGGGATGAAATAATTCTTACAAAATTACCGATTGAAGTATCAAATTTTATAAATTTCCTAGAAGATTATATGAGAAATAGATGTTTAAGGAAATAACTTTTCAACAGATATTTTCTACTAACATGAAAAATTCTTTTAGGTATGCATATTTTGTTATTGTAAAAGATACTTATCGTATGAATAAAATTCCAACAATGGTCGTCTGGATTACAATAAAGAATTATATAAAAATGTGTTTCTTAAGTAATTATTTGAACAAGATATAATACAAGAAGCAGAAAATTGTCTTAAAATTGTATAATACTTGCAGTTGTATGAAATAGAAATCTATATTTAACATAATTCGTCTATTTATTGTAGATTTTGTACATGTTATGTTAATGTTAAAGATAGAAATTCACATGGTTCGTATTTTTCGTGTTTTCTTTTCCGAGCTTGTGCAACTGATTCCACTTAGAGCCTGGTATATTTTCAATGAAAAATATTCGTCAATTATTGCGAATATAAAAGAAAGATGCTAACATCATCCACTGATATAGTAATATGCAGAAACTTTCTTCTTTCCAATCATTCAAGTTTTCCAATTCTTTAATCTCAATTTCTATGTATTGTGCATCTTGTAGCATTTAACTAATATTATAAATTATAATATAAATTTAAATATGATAAAATGGTTTACAGAAGTCACACATATTATAAGAAAAATTATATTTTCTGCCACAGTAGCGTCGCTGGTATTTTGACTTTTTTGATTGTCACATCACATATATATTTTCTTTATTCATTTCAATATACTATGATGTATAATATTCATACACAATAGCAACAACTCAAAATAAAATTGTAAATTGTACTACTTTCTCGAAATGTCAAAGTTGATTCGGTAACCAAAAATGCCAATGTAGCCGTTAGAGGCGCTGGCGCTCAAAATGTGCACATCGCCTATACAATGACATGACACATGACACCTATGCCACAGACAACCTAGCCGACCAAGCCTTCACAGTGTGAGTTAGTTTACGGAAGCAATCTGCAGATGTCACTATTTCGTATTTTGAAAAATACATTGTGTGTCCTATCTGTACATGTAGTTTATCAGTGTGCCGGTATTACACGGCAATATAATACATTTTTATTAAATACGAAGCAGCATTAATTATAGAAATCACCGAATCACTACTATGTAAATTACATGTATAAAAAAAGGTATTTATTTTTATGTCCTAGCATTTGGAAAACGAGTATAAATTTTCGAAAAAAAAAACTCTGAAAAAATGTGAAATTCCCTTATTTATGTTTCCTTTTTCAATGCGTTTTGCATATTCAGATTTGCAACGAATACATCTACATTTATTACTGAAGAAGAATTTATGTTTACGCAAATATTTTTTATGGCGGAAAATAAAAATCTCTGGCGTGTAGTGTACATTGTAATGTATTTGCAACTATGTTGAAATTCATATCATTCTGTGTCACTTTATTTCAATTCTAATTTAAAATTACAACTTCCGTAACCGCATAATTGGAAGGCGTTTATTTCAAATTTACATTGTACCTGTATAACTTAACGAACGTGTGTTTATTATTGTTCGCATAAACACACAAATTTTATTTGGTGTCAGAGCTTCCAAACAGTTACGGAATTTGCATATTTTATTACTCACTATGAATATGAAATTAAATATTAATTTTCAGTGGCTGTGTTTCTGCGTTTGATATTAAACACTGCAAATTATGGAAATCAAATTTTAAATACTGTATGTATGAGGTAGATAAGTTACAGTAAAAATGCATAGTGGGAAAGTGGGATGAGGTGCTCATTGCCTCGGAAATGTAGAGATTCGTTTACAACAGGATTTCTCAAACTTTTTTGTCTACCGCCCACTTTAGCATATTTTAAAGTGACGCAATTTGCTTACCGCCCCCTGTATAATTCGCAATAATTTTAATGTACTGTATTTTGAAATATTGCAACCAATGGGGCACAAAAAAACATTAATCAGGTTGTTCTGCATCCCAAAAATCAATAATTTAATAAGTAATTTAAAAAGAAAATATGAGTGTCTTATTGTATTTGATGATGATTAACAATAGTTATTTATGGTACAACAGAGGAAAATAGTATATACCAGTCGAGGAAATGTTTGTTACCCGAGAGAAGCGAGGGCTGGCAATTAAGTTCGAAACTGGTCAAAGATATTTACCTCTCAAATTATATATATATATATATATATATATATATATATATATATATATATATATATATATATATATATATATATATATATATATATAATCAAAGATAAAAATTAAATCATCAGGAGTGGAAAAAATCTTATATATATATATATATATATATATATATATATATATATATATTGAAACAAAAGATTTTAGTATTCCTTGAAAAATTTATGAAGAAAAAAAAACGCTGTCATATGCTACATTTGAAAAGTCACATATTTATGAAATAAAAATATTTGAAAGAACTTAAATTCAAAATAGTAAATTATGAGAAAGAGCAAATAATTTCACACCAGTTTAAAATATCCAATTATGGGTATTTAACAAAACAGGGACGCAAGGGAGCTGCGTAGAGAAGTAAGGGATCCACTTATGTCCCGTTGTCAATAGAAACTGGTACCTTGACGGTAAAATGAACCTATAAACATATGTACGTTCCTAAAAACAACGTCCTAAGAGCCTACTTACGATATCGGCAGCGGGAAATATATTTTAAATTAGGTATCAGTTTACTTAAAAAAATAGAAGATCTATTTTTTTCAAATTTCAAATTGTCAGATAAATACTAACAACTTCTGCCGCCCGTCAAAAATCAGAAATCACCCACTGGTGGACGGTACCGCCCGCGTTGAGAAACTCTGGTTTACAACAAACAACAATAAGCTTACGACCTTACCTAACACACAAAACACTTTTGTGCGCAGTGCCGGCCCGAGATTTTTGAGCGCCCCAGACGAAAATTGTAAATTGCGCCCCTCATTTATTACAATTTTGTTTAGATTATATAGGTACAAAAATTAGAAAAGAGGTGATTTGTGTCCATAACTCGCGAACAATTACAGAATCTTAATATGAATGAATTTTTTTTTTTGAAAATATTTTGGATATTTAAAATACAGATTTTTTTTGGTTCTACAGAGTCGCTTTATTTATGTCTAATACCATATACAGGATTAGTCGCGGGAGAGTTACTTTTAAAGTTCGTTTGTGTACAACCCGCAATACAATTTACAACAGCGTCTAGCTTCCTCTCTTAAAAAAATAGAATATTTAATTCACGATTGCTTTGCCTGTCTAGTGATGGTTCTGTCATTTTGACATTAAACAATGGATCTTTTCAATTTAAAAAGATGATAGATATGCGCAATGAGGATCTGCGCATAGTAAGAACCACTGAGATCTATTGCGTTTGTTTCTAAAAAATCGAGACGTTAAATGTAAGAATATCTCAGATAACTTTTAAAAAATCTTAACGAAATAAGTTACAAAAGCTTTTATTGAAGTTAAAATGTCAAACGATGCAAATTTTCACTGAGAATACAGGTATTTTAATGAGTGCAATATTTTTGACGTTTCGGTTGACAGCCCAACTGGCAGTTGTTCGCGCCATTTTCTTACTATTTGCAGTGATAGAAAGAGATAGCCGTTAAATTGAAAAGGTCCATTAAATTTTCTGAATGATATTATTTGAGTTAGACTGGACGATCCACACACACATACACACAAACACACATACATACACACAGACATCATCCTGAAAATATTATAATTGGATTCTAAGGACCTTAAAACGTGGTCATTTACCGAAATCCCGATATGCGATTTTTAGCATAATCCCTATTCCTCCCCTACCAAGGGTAGCGGGAGGTAAAAAATGTATTTCAAAATTTTGACAGCAATGTATTTTAATTCATTTACGACTAATATTTTAGTTTCCTTTGCCAGATTATTAATTAATAATAATAATAATAATAAACGTAAGTAATTGACAGGCGTTTCATTGTTTTATGACCATTAGTTTTTGCAAAGAGTCATAATATTAAATTAAAATAATTTATATTACTATATTATTAAAACTTTGGCAACATTTTGGGGCCATTCCCCTTTCCTGCTACACCCCTATTAGTGAATTTTGTGTTCTTTCGGTCGTATTTTTGTAAATTGCCGTTATTTCCCGCTTCCGGTGCAGTGCGACAGTGGCGCCAGTGACTGCAGCGGCGGAAGTGATTATCATACGTTGCGTTCTGCTACACGCTGCACGTTACCGGACCCGTTTCCGTTTCCAGCGGTAAAACACACGGGATCGCCGACCGGACGCAAGAAGTGAACCGGTTATTACCGATCAGCGGGCTACTGTACAGTTCCTTAGGAAAATTAATTTGTAGAGAACTTAGGAATGTCATATTATTAAATTAGTGATTTCAAAAATAAAACCAATGATATACTTATAACATTATTTGATAATTCGATTATCATACCCTGTTTTTATAAAGTTTTTATTATATTATTCTTGTACTTAAACATTAATTATATATTAAGAAATGAGGTTATATACTGACGTCAAAGAAGAATATAACTTGAATTAAATTTGGAAAACTTGCAATAAATTGAAATTTTGGAGACCCGGATTCGATCCGGACCGACGCCAAAATAATTTCGAGTTTTAAATAACACAAAACAACCCCTGTGGTGCACTCTCCACGCCAGTAATGAATGCCTATACACGGTACGAATATGTCATCATCATTACCGATATCGGTGTACAAAACATATTGACACAGCCAGGAATGGATAATATGCCGTGATAATATATTTATTTTTTTACAGTCTATATATAAAGTAGCCATTTGCGCTCTTTTGTCAACGCAAAATGTCACCTTGCCGCTCATACGCGACAAAGTAGAAAATACGCTCGCTGTCCAAATTTCTAACTATACAATGTTGAGAAATGTCACTTGTCTACATTCTTAATAGAAACGTTTACCACCTTCACAAGTCAATCTGACTGCTATGAAAATAAAATAGGGCATTCATTTACAAAAACGAAAGTATAAAATGCTTAGATAAGAGTAAAGCAATAGCTCAAGAAGAATGGAAAATAACGATAAATTAAAATGAAATTTAAATAAATTGTGTGAACAGTTGTGCTGGCATGGCACCTGCAAAAGTTTGGCGTGAACACTCCCAATGGACATCCACTTTTTCACTGCACTAGTTTAATGTATTTGAAACAAATAAATTATACAAAAAACTTATAATATTTATTACAAAATTGGCATTAATTTTTTGAAAAAACCAAATCCAAAACAATATGATGAAGTCATATTTGAATACGTTCCTATCTTCACTGCAAAACTAGAGTGAGTAGTACTGTAAGTACAAAGTGTACATTTTATTATTTTTTGGTATGGTGGAGGACTGTAGAAAAAATCTTGTGTGTGATTCGAGCGCAAATGGAAATTGTCAATATATTTTTTTTTTTATTTATTTATTATTGACCTCCTTACAGGATTTAATATCCCAATTACAAGGGGGTCAGAAATACACAAATTAGAAGAACCCAAAAAAACATGTTTGACGTAGACAAAATGTGAAACACAATATACATACATAAAAATCTGATGTGACCAACACATAACCTCTCGCCAGATATTTTACCTGGTTGTACGCATAAAACGAAAAATATTTTTAAATATAAATACATATATTCATGTCTCACTACAAAATAATTCTCACATATATTTGCAAAATCTATGGGTTAATTTAAAATAAATTATGTACAATACATACATTTTCTTTATATTCAATATCCTGAAATTTTCTTTTTCTACTTTCCTTCTCTTTTTCTTTATATTCGTCATTTTTTCGCAAATTCCTTTTATATTCTTTTTTACGTATATTCATTTGCGTTGTTGACTTTTTATTATTTTCATAATCTTCGTAATAATGTACAAATATTTTTGACAGAGGCATACAAATATTTTTGACAGTGACATATATGTGTCAATTACAAACATTTGAATTTCTTGCCTTGCAGTAGTTTGATCTGAGATTTTTTACATCAAATTATTTTATATGCCTTTCTTTATCTCTAAATCTATAGAAGATATAGTAATGAATTTATATTTATCGAATAAAGAATTTAACGTTCTTTAATATAAGTATTTACATAAATTTTTGATAAATAATATTTAGATGATTTTTTTCTTGTAACTACTACTTCCGGTTATCCAATTGTTACCAAAACTGACTGGACTCTTCCCATTATTGTTAGATTGAGGAATCCGTAGTTAAAAATGTCTCAAGTCTTATAGTATTTGAGATATAGTGAATCCAACATCCACACACACATCCCCACACACACACACACACACATACGGACATCATCGTAAAAATGTTATAATCGGATTCTAGGGACCTTAAAACGTGCTTATTCATTAAAATCTGGATATGCGATTTTTAGCATAAATACAATACCTCTCTTAGCGAGAGGTAAAAAGTAATAAAAAAATAATACACAATAGAAGGAAAAATATATATGAATAAGATATGTTCTATTTATATCAAAATGTACGCAGATTAGAAATCAAAATATTTTTAAAAGCAACGTAATTTATGTTAAAAATGTCAACCTCAATATCTATTTTCCTTACAATATCATTGTAAATGAAACACAGCCGGGTAATTGGACGTTTTAGAAAATAATTTCTCCTTATGTGATGAATTTAAAATGTAATGCTCGTATGTAGTCTGGATGAAAGGCGCGGAATATAAATGTAAACATTGGTTAAGCCAGTAGTGTCGTCGATTTTGTTTGATAATAATTTATGTAGATACAAACAGGAGTACATCTTCCGTCTGGACTCCAATGTAAACATATTGAGATGTAGTAGGGCAGCAGTATAACTATAGTTCAGGGGATTAAAATTTATTGAAATTTTTCGTGCACAATATCGTACAAATTTTCTTTGCACCCATTCGATGTTATTACTGGGCAAGTCGTATATTGGATTCCAAACAATAAGACAGTACTCAAGTCGAGATTGAACAAGCGAGTAATAGAGGGATTTAAGTGTTGCTTGATTTTTGAAAAATTGCCAGTTGCGTATTATAAAACCCAAGCTTTTATAAGAAGCATTTACAATATAATTATAATGCAAATCAAACTGTAATTTCGGATCAAATACAACTCCCAAATCCCTATGATTATTCACTCTTTCTAGACACTCACCCTCCATCCAGTAAGGGACAATAATCCGACTGTGTTTCATGGCATAAGACATAATTTTACATTTAGAAAAATTGAAAAATAGATATGAAGAAGACGACCAAGCTAGAAGGTTATTAATATCTTTTTGTAGTTCATGACAGTCATTACAAGTATTTATGACTTTTTGAAAACTCCAAACACTTAGTAATATCATTAATAAATAAAACAAAGAGAAGGGGGCCCAAATTGGAACCCTGAGGAACACCAGAGTGGGGAGTGAAAAAATTAGATTTGTGGTTATTGTACTGTACAAATTGTTTACGGCCACTGATATACGAACCTATTAACTTAAGTAAGTCTGGAGAAAAATCAAACTGATGCTCCAATTTAAACAGTACATCATGATTTATGGTGTCAAAAGCCTTGGCAAAATCAGTTTCGAGAGAATGCCGCGCTTCTGCCTCGCGCGTTTATAACCTCTCAATCGACAATGTCCCATTTTGCGCTCTTAATACACATACAGCTATTATATTTTAAATATTAATCAATTTGTCGTTAGCATTTAGTTTAGGAATATGTTACTGACAATTTCAATTCTGTAACATAATCTGAACAGAGCGATTACTATAATTGTTTGTAATTGCTATATTATTATCATTTAATTTGGCTAATTAAATTTATTGATGTATTTCGCAAAAGGAAATTAATATATTACACTCGTAACTTTATTTTACTATACAGTGATCTAATTGTATGATTATTAATAGCCATTTTTGTTTACAGCAAACTAATTACGAATTGAATTCAATAATTATTTTTTAATTCATTCCTTTTTAAGGACATTAATTGAAACATAATTTGATTTCATTTCATGATTATGCTTTTGTACTAAAATAAAATTGAATTTGTATTTGAAACTAATTTCACATTTCTGTTCGCAAAATAATTAAATCTTTTCAAATGAAAATTATTCACGATTTATGCCCCAATTATTTCACTGTACATGTCATTTTCTTTGGCAGGGTTGTAGGGACGAGCAAACATAGCGATGTATATTAACTATATACCGAGCTATATACATATATGTACAATATACATACATACACACGTATATTGCCGAAATTAATGTCTTAGCTTTGAGAATGTATGCTGTTTGTAGGATGAGATATAGTATTTGATATTGAGATTAGAATTACAATTTGTATTAGAATCTGCAGAGATATACTACAATGCCTTAGTTTTTGAATAGGTATGTTGATATTACATATGCGAACATAGGGATTTAACATGGGATTTTTCGTTTAAGCTGGATATAAAACCGGTTTTACACTTTTTATTCTGTTTCTAGTTTCTTCACAATTAAAAAAAATTCTCTTAGTTGGCTTCGCTCGTCGTGCAAACTTCCATGCTCGCCACACAAAGTATCACTTTTACTCCTAATAACATAATAAACTATTTATTAAATAGTACCTTTTTATTATTATTTTTTGCCGACCCAGATGGAGTAGCGGTAACCGAATAAGGCATGGCTGTTGTGTGCGTGTTTCACAATTTTTATCCTCATTAACGTCGAAAGAAAAATGCAGCGATATGAAAATTTACTACGAAAACTGTTTCATCCCCATCTTATAATCCACCGCTTATACAGGGTGTTTCCTTTAAAACAATCAGCGCTTTAGAGAAAAATGTTTTATACCAAAAATGATCAAGAATAAGGGGATAATGTATCAATAGTAACAAACCGAATATTCAACCAGTGGTTCTCAAACGGTAGAACAAAATTATATTTTTTTAAATGGCACGTATATAATTTTTTAGTCCTTTAAATAGAATATTATTTTCTGATTTTAACGATATAAATATAGCACAGGTATTGTATAACAATTATTTCGAGAAAAATGGTATTAAAAACTAGAAATAATGTAATAAAAATCTGATGTGGCCAACACATAACCTCTCGCCAGATATTTTACCTGGTTGTACGCATAAAACGAAAAATATTTTTAAATACAAATACATATAGATATTCATGTCTCACTACAAAATAATTCTCACATATATTTGCAATATCTATGGGATATTTTAAAATAAATTATGTACAATACTTACATTTTCTTTATATTTAATATCCTGAAATTTTCTTTTTCTACTTTCCTTTTCTTTTTCTTTATATTCGTCATTTTTTCGCAAATTCCTTTTATATTCTTTTTTACGTATATTCTTTTGCGTTGTTAACTTTTTTTTATTTTCAAAATCTTCATAATAATATACATATATTTTTGACAGAGGCATACAAATATTTTTGACAGTGACATTTATGTGTCAATTACAAACATTTGAATTTCTTGCCTTGTAGTAGTTTGATCTGAGATTTTTTACATCAAATTATTTTATATGCCTTTCTTTACCTCTAAATCTATAGAAGATATAATAATGAATTTATATTTATCGAATAAAGAATTTAACGTTCTTTAATATAAGTATTTACATAAATTTTCGATAAATAATATTTAGACGATTTTTTTCTTGTAACTACTAATTCCGGTTGTCCAATTGTTACCAAAACTGACTGGACTCTTCCCATTATTGTTAGATTGAGGAATCCGTAGTTAAAAATGTCTTAACTCTCATAGTATTTGAGATATAGTGAATCCAACATCCACACACACACACACACACACACATCCACACACACATCCACACACACATCCACACACACATCCACACACACATACGGACATCATCGTAAAAATGTTATAATCGGATTCTAGGGACCTTAAAACGTGCTTATTCATTAAAATCTGGATATACGATTTTTAGAATGAATACAATACCTCTCTTAGCGAGAGGTAAAAAATGGGTTTACTACTAGCGTAACTAGGCAACAGACGTATACCTGTGTATTGCATAGCCTATTGTAATATTATAACATTATTTTTAATACCATTTTTCTCGAAATAATTGTTATATAACCCTATACCATATTTATATCGTTGAAATCAGAAAAAAATTCTCTATCTAATGGTCTAAAAAATTATATAGGATACCATTTAAAAAAATATAATTTTGTTCTGCAGTTTGAGAACCACTGGTCGAATTTTCGGATTGGTATTATTAATAAATTAGCCCCTTATTCTTGATCTTTTCTTGTATATAACATTTTTTTTCTAAACTTATTAACACCCTGTATACAAATACATATAATAAGAAGCGTGTAATAATAAATAAAAAATAAATAAACATATATAAAATGAAACAATGTTAACCAACCTCGCCCTTATTAGTCCTCTTTGGCCAATAGAGGCTTCGCAGATCTCGACATCAGCCTTCAAGAACTCCACTACTCAGCAACAACAAAAATGTCACTTCATTGCACATCACTACACTTCCCATCACTGTATTTCACAGAAATCAAATAAAAACTGTCTTAATATTGAATGTATTATATTGTACATATCAAGGAATAAATAATTTTTATTCTTATTGTCCACAAAGTTTATATTCACACCCGAAACGTAGTTTTAAACGCTGTAATGTCCTACATAGTTTACAATCGCAGAGAAACACAGCTACTGAAAGAAACATAGGCGTCGTTTGATCTGAACCAAACTAAACGTGTTTTCACCAACAATTAATTTGTGATTTGTTAATCGAATGTCATTATTAGCAAAATATAGAGTATGCAGTGGCGGATTTAGCACTTAAGTTGGTAAAATGTCGGACCATGGCAACCACAAAATAATCCTGTGGTGCTACCACGCCATATTGACAATTGACATTGATATGTCCCCCTTACTGCACTTTACCCCTTCCCGTGGTCACTTGTCAATCTCAATATTTTGGAACTACACGATATTGCTATTGCTTTATTTTTATTGATATGTAGAAATTATTGACTTGATAGAAAGCGACAATATAAAGTTGTTGCTTTAACCATATCCTGCAATATATTTTTGACAAAAAATACGAAATCAACCTTCGAAAACAGTTTACAGAATATTTTTCATCGTTGCGTTATCACCGTTTTTTGCACTACGGTGTGCACGCTCTGTGAGAACCGGCTTTACTAATCAAAACATAACCTTAAAAGTGTTCAAAGTCATTTTGTAAATGTATTATTATCAGGTAAAACTTGAGTATACGTAGTATATTGAAAACTATTATAATAATGAATATGTTTTTTAGATGAAGAGACGAATGCATGTTCAACATAAACACTATAGTTTATTACTTGATTATCTACAACTTCATCCGAAAGTTGAAATTGATTATGGACTCATAGATATATTGTAACTTTGTCCAATTAATTTTTGATAAATATCAGTAGGATAAAATTTAATTCAGGTGTAATAGGTATTGGATGGTTTGAATTTGACATATATGGCAAAAGCTGATGAATAAAAATATGTATAAGTTCCTTTCTAAGGCGAAATAGACTAATAAAAAGGATATCAGCTATAGTAAATTGATTACTTTGAATTCTCATTATTCTGCGAATTAAATTGAAGTCTCGTAATAGCCGTTTTTGGTTTCCGTTATTCAAAAGATTGTATGCGCATGTGTGTCTACGCAATGTTTTTGAAATGTACGTAGTTTTATCAATCCAAGCCGAAGATATCCGAATCATTTATCAACTATTTATTATCAACACGGTATACTACAAAATAGCAATTGACTTGACTATGATTTGGTCGTTTAATATATCAAGTCAATGTCAATTACAATATGGCATGGTTCCACCACTGGTTTCTCTGGTATTTTTAACCCCACTACCGCTACTTTCAAACATCATCATAACAAAATCAAACGATATACGTCAATGTCAAATTTCTATGGTTTTCATCATTATCGATATCTGTGTACAAAGCAGATTGGCACACCCAGCAACGGGTAATACGCCGTGATGATATATTTATCTATTTTAAATACCTAATAATAGAAAAACCAATAAAATACTGTTAATAAAATATATTTAAAAATATATAAAAAACTTCAAAAATCTCTAAACGATGACGTAAACCCACTGAATGGCTGGATGCCCTATATCAGTTCCATTTGTGAGTAAAGGTAATGAAATGACCTACAGGATAAAGCATAATTTATAGATAATAATAATAATAATAATAACTTTATTTAGCTTAATTGCTATACAATTTCAGTAATACAAATTTCTTATCTACTATATAACATTTGAGTATATAAACAATCTTTAAAGCTATGTAATTAAATAAAACACTATGTTTTGTGTAAATAATAATCTTTTACTTTAATTTTTAACAATCTTAAATCTAAAATCTTTAAACTATCAGGTAACTTATTGTATATTTGTACGCCTTTAAATAATAAAGTATTTTGTCCTTGGTGGGTGTTTTTTTGCTTAATATAATATTCGTATTTTTGTCGGGTATAATGGTCATGATTCTCTTCAATTTTGATTAATTTACTTTCAAAGTATTCTGGCTGAATTCCTACTTTTATTTTATGAATAAATATTATTATTTGAATTTCTAGTAGATCTTTAATATTGCACCAATTTAGTTGTAATAACATATGATTTACACTGGTATACCTGTTACATTTTAAAATTGTGCGCATTGCACGATTTTGAAGCAATTGTAACTTGTTCATATCACTTTGATTGCTTAGATACATAATTGATCCCGCAAAAAAGAAGTGAGGTAGAATTATAGTATTGTATACAATTTCCCGTCCTATTTTTGATAAATACTGGCTACACCTTCTCAAGAAATAAATTTTCTTTGAAATTTTCTTGCACGTATAGTTAACATGTTCTTCCAATTTTAGATTGCTGTTTATAATCATTCCTAAATATTTAAGACTTCGTACTATTTCAATATTAGTATTATCAATACAAATTATAAAATTATCGTTAATTAAATTCATAATTTTTTTGTTACTACCTATAATCATTGCTTTGGTTTTGTCAACATTTAATTTAAGATTATTTTTACAGAGATATGTATGTAAATTTTCGAGATCTGTATGTAATTTCATAGTAATTTCAGTTTTATTATTACCAGTGATATAAACTACCATATCACCAGCGAATAAATGAAATTTGCAATATTTAAAAATATTTTGTACATCATTTATATATAATATGAAGAGTAATGGTCCCAATATACTGCCTTGTGGCACTCCATATGTAGAATCCATTTCTTCAGAGTACATGTTGTTGCACTTAACTCTTTGTTTTCTATTTACTAAATAATTATGAAACCATTTGAGTACTATACCCGTAAAACCATACATTTTCAATTTCTTTAATAACATTTCTCTGTTTACAGTTTCAAAGGCACGTTTAAGATCCAAAAAAACACTTACCACTATAAACCCTTCATCTACACAATCTTTCCACTCTCCAATTAAGTATTGTAATGCTGATTCGCAGCTATGATTATGTCGAAAACCAGATTGATATTTAGATAATAATTTATTTTCTTCCACATAATTATAGACTTGCCTATAGACAATGGTTTCTAAAATTTTTGCCATAGCAGGTAGTGTATTAATAGGCCTAAAATTTTCACATTTAACTGTTTTAACTACTTTTCTTATTGGAACTATAGTGGATATTTTCAACATGTCAGGAACAATTCCTAATTCTAATGAACTATTTAATAAATTAAGCAACTTATTTTCTATTTCATTATATATTAGTTTATATAAAGTAATGTCAATATCATCTGGACTGGATCGAAGCTAAAACATTTACAAACTATAATTGGACCGTTTAATATCTGCTATTTATACAATATGCTCTGTGTTGTAACGGAATGAGTTATTTGTTTGAGTTTTATCGGTATATGAGTTTGCTTTTAAGCTTTAATTGAATTACAATTTTCATCCGCATCCAGACAAATTCATTGGCGTGAGAGTAAATAAAAGCAAGCAATTCAAAATCAACCGGGTTTAGCCGCTCAATCGAATGCAACTGAAGCTGTAATGAAATTACATTCGCTTCTGAATGCGCCATCGGAAGATTGACGCCAGTTTCCTGCCTTATTTACCCACTGGATTCCGCGAGTGGCGACGTTGCAATAACAGCACGCTGATTTCGATTTGACACACTGACATACATTGGGAAATTAAGATAAATGTTCCCACACATCATAGACAAATGTAACATAAGGCGTATTCTTTCGCTGCGTTGGATCTGATCCAACTAATCGTATGGATTTGATCAGATCAGGTCACGTGGACTCATAATAGTTTTTTCGAAAGAACATAAGTCGCATATCTAGATTTTAGTGAATAAGCACGTTTTAAGGACCTTAGAATCCGATTATAACATTTTTACGATGATGTTCGTATGTGTGTGTGTGTGTGTGTGTGTGTGTGTGTGCGTGCGTGCGTACGTGCGTGCGTGTGTGTGTGTGTGTGTGTGTGTGTGTGTGGATGTGTGTCTGTGTAACAAAATTTTCGTCTACAATAACTTTAATACTACAATTCCAAAAATTATAATTCTTTCGTATTCCTCTTCGCTGCAGCCATATGAAGAGCTGATTAGATTTTGGTTATATTTGATCAACCGGAAGTACCCTCATTTGAAGATTTTAACAGTTTTTCTTGAAAAAACGGTGTTAAATATAATTTTTTCACATTTAATGTTATTATAAATATTAAAGAACGTTGTATTCTCTATACGATTTGACTGCATTTTATACTTCATATTAAATGGATATAGAGTTATAAAATTATAAAGAAATTAAATTTCATAAACTAGCCAGCTATGCTAGAAACAGCTATTAAGAAAATTCTGATTGAAAGATATGTCAGTGTCAAGTGCAATTGACATATTCGTAGTATATTTGTGTTAGGATCTTTTTGCTGGAAATTTTCTGTATGGAATTAGTATAAAATACATACAACTGTCGAAAGGTAATGTACATACAAGAAATTTAGAATCTTTTGCAAGGAACTTTTTGTATGGATTTTATAGAAAATACATACGCATTTACGAAAATTCTAGCGGTAGATACCACATATACCGATTGTGTTCGAAAAAACGAGTGGTAAAAAGTTACCGTGTTCGAAAATTGTTCAATATCTACCAGATCCATCTACCGGATACATGAAGAATCTAATCTCAAAAAAAAGTAGTGATGCAAAGCGAAGCGTGCGCGGTAAAAATGGAAATGTGTTCAAAGTAGGACTCTGCTCAGTTTCTTAACTACGTCAAATTTCTAACCTGTTTTAAATTATCAAATTTTTTCATAGGTTATGGATCTACCCTGTTTACCACTTGCGTTCTAAAAATATCGATTCCGGTAGATATAACTTGATAAAAAGCTGTTTACCGGTAACAGTTCACCGGTAGAATTTTTGTAAATACCTCATATAACATATAACTTAATTTTAACACTTCTGTTATAGAATAAATAAAGTTTCGGACTGGCAGTCAATATTACAATTTATTCACGCCGACGTTTCGACTATACAATAGTCTTCTTCAGGGCTAGAATGGTCCAGTTGAAGGAAAAAACACACGTGTGGATAAGCGTAGATACAATCAAGTCGGACATTTAAAAAAATAAATAAATAAATAGTCAAAAAACACAGATCACTAATTTTCAAAATTAGTCCTTAGATTGGTGTAAAACACACATGTACAGTTACCATTTTAAAATATTTTTTCTTATATTCAGCTTAGTTTATTGTAGTCATCTTGGACAATTTTTTATTATTTGACGATTTTCACTCTGTGATCTGTGTTTTTTGACTATTTATTTATTTATTTTTTTAAATGTCCGACTTGATTGTATCTACGCTTATCCACACGTGTGTTTTTTCCTTCAACTGGACCATTCTAGCCCTGAAGAAGACTATTGTATAGTCGAAACGTCGGCGTGAATAAATTGTAATATTGACTGCCAGTCCGAAACTTTATTTATTCCATCCCCAACACAGTCGAACATAATTTTTTGACTTCTGTTATAGTTATTAACGTCATAAGGCTGATATGTAGCAAATAACAGATGAGGTTGAATGTTGTAAAATCGAGGCGATAGCCAAGATTTTATAATCAACCGTGTCTGTTATTTGTATATCAGCCGTGTGACGTTCAGTATTTTTCATAATAACATAAAATATCTTCTTAAAATTCTATTTTCTATGGCATATTGACAGGTGACAGCTCTTCATGACAATTTCATGATGCTGAGATTTTATTTAGGAACACATGATTTTTAATAATTGTACTGTTATAAAAAATAACGGCCGTGGCTGTTTTGATGCATATATTGGTTGAGCATACAGTACTGTTAAAGCATATTTAACAGTATGGTATTATGAAAAAATTGTAACAGAATTAATAGTTACAGAATAGAAAATATATTTTAACAGCAAGTTTATTTTTAACATACTGTTTAAAATTAACAGTTTCCTTACAGAATACACCCCAATATCTAGTGTTATTCCAAATTTAATTCCTACATTTATATGCGCATTCCGTCTATAAAATCAAAAGGGCACAAATACTCTAATTTATTATTTACACAACAAATAAAAGCTATAAAGCCAATTCAACTTACAAACTGAATACTGAGTCGCATCCGATAATAAAAACCTCTATTAAATTTTATCGTAAACTGGAATAAACTCCAACGAAACACAGATTTCCCTAATAAAAAATACAACTTAATTACGTGCATTAATGGACTTGGAAAATAAAATTTACTCCAAGACTTCTTAGGGAAAAAATATGGGAAAGGGTTAAAAAACAGTAAAGTTTACAACGGTTGTTTATTATTACTTTTCAGACTGTTTAAGGGCAGTAAATATTTTTTAAAAGGTCACAATGTTAAGCAGTTCAATTTGCAGGGATATAATTACAAGAATGAATATACCTATAAGATCTTACTGAAATGGAAATGGTTAAAATGTGTAATATGTAGAGATGTGCCGACTAGTCGGCGACTAGTCGGTAAAGCCGACTATCCGGCCACTATCGTAGTCGGCGACTATTCGGCGACTATTCGGCAAAGAGCGCCGACTATCCGGCTTCTTCTTACCTTGATTGTTTATTAATATTTTTATTTTATAATCAGTATTACACATTTTGAAATGTAAAGCAAAGCAACCTTTCCTTTGGTAATCAATCAGTTTCTAAAATTACTTGCTTGTAAAGAAAACAAATCTTTGACATTTATCAAACAAAATTAGTATCTTAATTAACAAACAAAACAACATAATATTAACATCTTCTTATCTTCAATTAACATTTACCTATAATTATTTCTTCTTATAAAAAGAGTAGGAATTCTTTTATTACCAATCTAAGTAATATTAAAGCAAGATTGCATGTACAGGGTGTAAATCGAAAAGTGAAACAGGAGTTTAACATGGGAAATCAATTTTTCTTTGCGCAAACGTTACCTAATTATTTTATGCAAAAATACTTCAAATAAAAGTTATAGAGATTTAAATGCAGCATCTAAATCATGTGAAACGATTATTTTATCTCTTCATATAAACGTAAAAATTAATTTTATGAGTTTTTTGTCTAAGCAGCCCTGGATTTATGACAAAAACCAACGTATTTGTTTTTTTTTGTCATATATCCATGGCTGCTTAGACAAAATGTTCATAAAAACTGTAACTTTGTAATTGATTTTTACGTTTATATGAAGAGATAAAATAATCGTTTCACATGATTTAGATGCTGCATTTAAATCTCTATAACTTTTATTTAAAGTATTTTTGGATAAAATGATTAGGTAACGTTTGCGCAAACAAAAATTGATTTCCCATGTTAAACTCCTATATTTCACTTTTCGATTTATACCCTGTACATGATGTACAGTAAAAAAAATATATCAAAAAATTCTAAACATTAACTGCTTCATAAAAACAAAAAAAAAGACAGTAACGTACTTATATGATTTATAACTGTACATAACCTAATCAAATCAAAGCGTCACGGAAATCCCCGAAACCGTGATCGGCTTGGCCGACTAGTCGGCCGATTAGTCGGCCTCTTTACAACCGACTAATCGGCTAGTCGGCTAGTCGGCCAAAGTCATAATCGGCACATCTCTAGTAATATGTATATGAAACTAGAAACTATATTGTTCCATTGTAGTTGAAATTAGATATCAGATTAGTTTGGCATTATTTATAAGTTGTTAGTCTACATCTCTCATTTGATCTAATGTTTTAGTAGTATTCCATGTACAATAAATTTAATAGGGTTCTCCACACCTCCCCATAGTAACAAATGAGAACATGAATTATTAAAATTAGACCTTAAAACTGTATGAAAAGGGCTATCAAATTTTTAGAAAGTATTATGGCCAATTTCACTACCGATTCCTAAAATTTCAATAATTCCCTCGATAATGCCTATATACCCGATGTGCACCAAGCATTACCTAGCAAAATTGAAGGGGCTTCAAATTTCAGGTCTCAAAAAAAAATTATTATTATTTTCCTAATAAAAATAATTAATATAGAATAATTATTTGAGATCCAACCTAAATGTTTAAATCGTAGAAATGGGCTATAGGATCCAGGAGAAATTTATTTAAACGAAGAAAGAATTGTGAAAAATTCATGGACCTCGCTGGGATTCGAACCCAGAGCCTCCCAATCGCTAATCGGACTTTCAACTTTTATAATTTCCGATCGAATTTGACGTCACTACTTTCAGAGTCTATTCTAAACGCTGTATTCGTGAAAATTATAACATGTAAATTTTCAAAAAAATACTTTATTCTAACGGTAACCTAACGCACAGAACTCAATTTGACGAAATTCGGGTATATTATAAATAGATATGTTATCTCTGTTCGGGTCGTTGCATGCATTTCGCAATGAATTGATTATTAGTTTTTTTAGACTGTATTTCTGAAAAATGTGACATTTTTGCTTGCAAATTTTAAAATAAAGGGGGGCGGTGGATATTCTCAAACATGTTTTTGTTGTATTTTTTTATTAATAAACCCTGTTTTCAAATAAATCTTATATGTATTTGTATTATTTTTTCTAATAATCTAGAGTGCGTGTTACAGTAAAAACGTACGCGTACTATAATGGTATTAAAGATATTTACAGGGGGGGGGGGGGTTACGGAGGCCTTAAAATTGAATTGCGCTTGGGACCTCTCAAGTGCTAAATCCGCCACTGTGCGCAAGATCGAAAAGAAAGAACAAATTATTTTAAATTCTGTGAAATATGAAATACATATAAATATATTATCGTTATTATTCATTTTATATTTTGGGAAATTACATTCACTTATAATTAAATTTTATAAATTTTACAAAAATGCTACAAAGCCATGTGTCATATGGGTTCCGGTTGTCTAATTTTAAATTTTTATTTGAAATCATAAAATTCAGTTTCTTTTCTTGCATTGTTTATTCTATATTTTACCATTTATATTTCTCTTCTTGTTTATTTTCATCTTTGTTTCATTTATATTTTCCATTTCTGTAATTCAAATTTAAAAAATCTGATATGGCCAGCACATTACCTTCCGTCAGTTCTATGTATTCTGTACAAATTTCATACGGAAAGTTCCTTGCTAAATTAAATATTCTATTTCTTGTACATTACCTTCCGGCAGTTGCATGTATTTTATACAAATTTCATACAGAAAATTATTATATTGTGACGTTTTCTATATACAGTGTAATGTATCTGCAGAAATAAAAGATTTATTATTATTATTATTATTATTATTATTTCTTGTACATTACCTTAAAGCAGTTGTATGTATGTTATACAAATTCCATACAGAAAGCAAAAGATCCTATATTTCCAATAAAATTATAAGACAAACACACTATGTCAATTTCACTTGACACTGACATCTTTCATTCAGAATTTTCTTAATATAGTAGCTGTTTCCATAGCTATGGCTACTTTATGAAATTTAATTTCTTTATAATTTTTTAACTCTATATCCATTTAATATTAAGTATAACATGCAGTCAAATCGTATAGAGAATAAAATATTCTTTAATATTTATAATAACATCAAATGTGAAAAAATTATATTTAACATAGTTTTTTCAAGAAAAACTGTTAAAATCTTTAAATGATGGTACTTCCGGTTGACCAATTGTAACTAAAATCTAATCAGCTCTTCATATGGACGTAACGAAGAAGTATACGAAAAAATTATAATTTTTGTAACTGTAGTATTAGAGTTATCGCAGACGAAAATTTTGTTACACACACACACACACACACACACACACACACACATCCACACACACACACACACACACATACAGACATCATCGTAAAAATAGTAAATTCGTATTCTAGGGACCCTAAAACGTGCTTATTGATTAAAAACTCATCATAGAATTTTTTGACCAAAGACAATACCTTCCTTACCTAAAGGTGACGGAAGGTAAAAAAGACATTTTATTTAAATTTAATTATTTTGTATACCTCAACGTAATATTAATAATATCTCCACATAATTTCCAATGCCAATATTGACAAATACAATAGGGGATGCCACAATTTTTTTAATATGATTTCATCTGAACATATAAGTAAAATTAAGACTGCCCGTGAAAATCTGGTGAAAAAATTCCTATTAATAAGCGAGTTATAGACATCCGAAATTTGAAAATATATGTGATGTCACGAATATAATTTTTTATATCAAACTATTTTCTTCGTGGACTTAAATGTTCTTGAAATATATGCTATTTTTAAATTATATTTATAAAAAATAAATGAATATTACTGTACTGTACAAGTCTACATGATTTATAAATGAAAATGTATTTACATTATTAAGTTGAATGCAAATTATTTATATTCATATAAAAACTGTTTGAGAATTGTAGTAGTGGACTGATAGCCACTCCTCCGCTATTTGAATTTCTCTACTTCCATTGGTAGTAGGCTCCTCCCCTAACTGGGTATTGGTTATATATTTATAGGCCGTCTTTGAGTCGCCAATTAAAATTATATATATGGAATTCATATGAGTGACGAGCTGCTATAACAAAAATCCCTTATTTCCGAAGTATTTCAATTATATCGTTTTATTTCTTCATTAATATTCATTATTAAGCAGATACTTTCAATATTTTTTCCTAATTTCTCTTAAATCAATTGCGCTGTAGTCCTCTATAGGCGATGTGCACATTTTGAGCTTCAGCGCCTGTAACGGCTACATTGGCATTTTTGGGTACCGAATCAACTTTGACATTTCGAGAAGATGATACAATTTACAATTTTATTTTGAGTTGTTGCTATTGTGTATGAATATTATACATCATAGTATATTCAAATGAATAAAGAAAATATTTAAAATGCTATATATGTGATGTGACACTCAAAAAAGTCAAAATACCAGCGAAGGTACTGTGGCAGAAAATATAATTTTTCTTATAATATGTGTGATTTCTGTAAACCATTTTATGATATTTAAATTTATATTATAATTTACAATATTAGTTAAATGTTACAAGATGCACAATACATGGAAATTGAGATTAAAAAGTTGGAAAACTTGAATGATTGGAAAGAAGAAAATTTCTACATATCACGATATCCGTGTGTATGATGTTAGCATCTTTCTTTTATATTCGCAATAAATGAAGAAGATTCTTCATTGAAAATATACCAGGCTCTAAGTGGAATCAGTTGCACAAGCTCGGAAAAGAAAATACACGAAAAATACGAACCATGTGAATTTCTATCTTTAACATTAACATTACATGTACAAAATCTATAATAAGTAGACGAATTATGTCAAAAATAGACTTCTATTTCATACAACTGCAAGTATTATACAATTTTAAGACAATTTTCTGCTTCTTGTATTATATCTTGTTCAAATAGTAACTTAAAAAACACATTTTTATATAATTCATTATTGCAATCAGACGATCATTGTTAGAATTCTATTCATACGATAAGTATCTTTTACAATGAGAAAATATGTATACCTAAAAGAATTTTTCATATTAGTAGAAGTAATCTGATGAAAAGTTATTTTCTTATACATCTGTACGTCATATAATCTTCTAGGAAATTTATAAAATTTTATACTTCAATCGGTAATTTTGTAAGAATTATTACATCCCTCACTGCATCACATAATATTTGACGTCCTATCATTCGCATTCATTGCAAATATTATATAAAATAGAAATTGTAATATTATTTTGACATAAAACATAACCTTGCTATGTTTCAATGAGTAACCACTTTTGTCATTTTTGTCCGCTGTCAGCGCTAACGGCGCTGATTACTAGGGTACCTTTATAACCAGGGTATGGCCATGGGCCAAGATCGCCGCCATTGTCGGTAATTGATTTTCCTATTTATTTGTAATAAATGTGATATTATATTATAATATAATATTACATTATCACACTATGAATTTATAAAGGTAAGAAAAATTAATTTATTTAAGAGATACACAATTATTATTAAGATATACATTTAGAGGTTATATAGAATATATGACATGGGTTGTTATTATCACATCTAATTTAATATCTGTAGTTCTTATTTACATAATAATTGTATATTCTAAACTTACCTTTTAAAAATTTAAATGATTGTGCTTAATATTGGTAATTTTTAAACTACACAAGTAAATAAGATAAAATATATTAGTTACACTTTAAATACATATTAAAATGATAATTAAATGTGTTTTTCATTAAAATAAAACAAATAGCCACGAAAATACATAATACTTTGCGCAAGAACAACACATATAACAGATGTCCCGGTAATGGCGGACGAAACGTGAGCCACGCCATGGCCATACCCTGGTTATAAAGTTACCCTATGATTACTTATGTGCACACCGCCTATTGACAAATGTCATAAAATATAAAAATTATTCATTTATTACAGTGTGCAAATATAATATCACAAAAATAACTAATATTTCGATGCCTACGTAGCAAATTCCTAGCTGTGCCTGTGCATTGCTTTGTTTGATGAAATCCGAAATCGATAAGTATCAGTTTAGAAAGTTCTCAAATTTAATAAAGTAGATTTCCGTTTATCCGAACTTTTGATTCCGCCAAGACCGGTTAATCCGAAAAAATGTATGAATTTTTATTAGTAACTCAAAGAACGAAGATATTAACATAAGTTTTTAAATGTAATTTAATTTAGATCAAATATAGGCTCCATTTTCGTCTTAAACCAATTATAACAAAATATTTCTTGCGTTTAAACTAACCGTAAAGTTCTTCATCTTACAGAGACGAGAGAGACTTTCTTTTAATGCTGCTAATGGTTTTACCATTACAATAAGAAACATAATATCTGATGACGCAAACGAACGCAAAACAGAACTAAGCTTTTACAAGGAATATCACTTACCTTATTAAGTCAGTGCAATGGAGTTCAAAACGACCTCGATTATACGACTTCTAGTCTTAGTTAAAACGCGGTTACGGGAATTAAATTTTAAATAAAACACTACTCTCACATAGCACACTGCGAGTTTAGTTTTCTTTTATTGTTTCACCGCGGAACTGTTTTGTTTTATATGGAAATGTCATTGCGAAAGTTAGGTTATAA
This sequence comes from Harpalus rubripes, assembly GCA_963082715.1. Classification (NCBI taxonomy): domain Eukaryota; kingdom Metazoa; phylum Arthropoda; class Insecta; order Coleoptera; family Carabidae; genus Harpalus; species Harpalus rubripes. The sequence continues at coordinate 10,155,252 of OY720450.1, forward strand.
CAACTATAACACTGATTACAAATACGAAAATTGCACTGGCGGTATTAACTGTTTATTATAGTTTAAAATTGCTTTCAAACTAATATAAAACGATTTATACATCAATTAACACATATTTAAACTGTTTCAAAATGTAATTGAAGTTTAATACGTATGAATATTTATTAGTAAATTCACCAATAGGTAATAATCAAATGATTTGTCATATTTCCATGCACATTGCGTTGTTTTAATATTGTAACACGAGGGGGGGGGGGTGGAGTGCGGTTCTTCTAAGATGAGCTGAAGAGGATGATGATACTAATTGACTGACTGCTGTTAAAGGACTTCGTGAGAAGGAAGAACACAAATACACTTATTTTCACTGATGAACACTACGGACATGGACACTACTTGGGTTTTAATATAACTAAACTTTATTTACATGATTATTATAACTTATTAACTATGGATTAAACTAAACATAACTTGTTACATTCTGTAACCCAGCGGGCGGGTGTCGCCCCAAAACTAAAAGACACTACATGTCCAAAAACAAGACACATCTGCTCGACGCGACAAACTAATTTCGACTCTTACATGTTACTCTCACGAGTATCTAAATTCAACTGCCTAAAACAAAACGCTATCTTCAGGAGAGGATTATCTTAGGGGTACAGGGTGCATAGGCTAGGGCATTCAAAGTCACGTACATAGTAATTTCTAAACCTAATGATCAACAAACAAATAAATGTCGTGACTATCATAATACGATAAGAATTTCTAAACTGAATTTTGACATTTATAACAAACAGATAAACAGAGTTAAAATATGATTATGAAAACTAAAATTTAGATAAGTTTATAAAAAGTTATTTATCTGTTATTGCTCTTACCCTCGCCTTGTCACAATATACTCGTAATAAAAGTATAAAGCGGACATCAGACTTGTTCAGGGCCCTGATTCTGTAACTTGCGTTAGCACTTGCGTGACGAGTTTTGCGTGAGCATATATCGTCAGTGTTTACTCCTAGTTCCTTTTATAGAGAATTTTGTGCGTTAGATTTTTACATCGCTGAGTTTAATGTTGGTATTAGATTTGAAATCATCATAACGTCTATCCGTTAGTTTAACAATATAACCCAAATAAATATAACCCAAATAATAAGGTAAATTGATAACCTCAAATTATGATATACTTACCTTTGTGAATTATTTAATCACTAAAAAGAAACGATAAAAATAAAAACAAATTAAAAATAACAAGAAACTTGAAATAACAACAAAAAACGTAATATAACAATAAAAATAAAACAAC